>JBBPCZ010017432.1:0-14631 GCA_037974445.1 Brycinus macrolepidotus
ATATATATATATATATATATATATATATAGATATTCATTGTGTGTGTATATATATATATATATATATATATATATATTATCATTGTATATATGATATATATGATATATACTCTCACTGCCCGTGACCCTAGTGTGGAATAAGCGTTTACAGAAAATGAGTGAGTGACGATATACTCTCATTGACTGTATATATGGAACATATGATACAGACACCTATTAGTTGTATATATGATAGATATGATACATATCACTACGAAACACAGTGTACTTAAAATGTGCTTAACCCTACCATGATTTATCCCTGAAAATATACCAAACCCCTTAATTTGACTTAAGTGGCCGTTAATTTGTGAAACCTCTTAATTTTGCCTTAAAAGTGGAGGCGTGAGTGTGAAAACCCTTAATCTTAAATTTAAGGCGCTAATACAGGAGGTTCTATTATTTAACGGGCAAATTTGAAAAAGTAAGGGAAAAATTCAGTAGTTTTACTGCTTAATCAGCCTTAATCCCTTCATTTTCCTTAATTTCCTGTATGGAAGATCAAAATTAAGGTAATTTTAAGGGGTAAAATTAAGGCGTTTGGTTTCGTAGTGTATGGTATATACACGCACTAACTGTAAGACTCCTTTTTTGGTAAAGGCATAAGAAGCGCTACTGGCCAGGTCCCAGATGGGTCTTCATGGTCATATCTCCTCATCTCAGCGTCCACTTCAGGCCGTGAATTGCAGCGCACGCCCCGGGGCTTGCCCTGTGGCTGGCTGAGTGTATACCTCATTAATTCCCTGTAGGGGTGAGTGGTGAGTGTTCTGCTCTGAGTCAGGCCGCCTGGTGCCCTCAGTAATCACCGCGTTTGCGACAGACTGCCGGATGCATCGTTAACTGCTCTGATGTCCGGTTGGGGCTGAGCCTTTCTGCGCTAACAGCTAATGTACTAGTGCTCCGCTTTTGTCTGGGGAGAAGCGGGGAACCTATATATATATATATATATGTGTGTGTGTGTGTGTGTGTGTGTGTGTGTGTGTGTGTGATAAAAATAACCCCTTATGTTTCATATATGTATATATTTTAATAAGACTTCTTAGGTAGTTATTATTAATATTTGGGTATTACTTTTTTTGACCCAAACTTTAATCTCAGGAACCAAAAGATCAGCCTTAACCTTTTTAACTTTTTTTTAATTAAAGTTTTTTATTTAATTTCTTTGTTTTTAGGAAGAGCAGCATTTTTCCTCTCAGAGAGCAGCCAAATGTCTCAACCTCCACAACACGCTCATGCTTTTATCGTCCCACTGCAATTTCGCTCTTAAAGAGAGGAGGAATCTTCAGCCTTTCCTCTGCTGCTGTAATTTAGTCCAAATCATTCTTGACCTCTTGCTCTCTGAAAGAGGTAGAGAAACTGAGTTTAAAAGGCAGAGGCTAAATATGTGCAGCACAATAGAGTGGGAGAGTGGAGGAGATATTTTATTATCAAAATTATTATGAATATTAGGATTTAAGGTAAAATTGTTTGTGGCCTTGTCATTTTTGTCATTTTTTATGAAATAAATAGAAAAAGGGCAGAAGTGACGCTGGAATATAAATGTAACTCAATATGTAATTTAATAATTACATTTAAATAAAGCAGCCAGCCAGGGGTCAGCAGCCAGTCAGAGCTGTTTTGGGTGTGTAATTTTGAAAAAGAGCCAATGAGTGTCTGATATCTGTGTGTGTGTGTGTGTGTGTGTGTGTGTGTATGCAGATATGTGTTTGTGTGTTGATGATCCGGTTCGCGGTACACGAACGCGTTTAGCCGCTTCAGCATTTTTTTGCCCTTTAATTGCCTTAAAAACTTCTCCTCACTTGCCTGCTGCATCCTTCCCCCACCCCCCGCCCTCTTGAATGATTTATAAAAACCCACATTCCCAAAAAAACACACTTAGACATTTACAGCCTCACTCTAATTAAAGCTAAAGCATCTCTGCAGGATAGCTCACAGTACCGTCCAGGCCCCAACTCATCACCCCTCTCTTTGGTTTGGGGATGAATCGGGGACTATATGAACAGTGCACCCTATGGTCCCTGAATGTCCCCAAACTGAAGAGAGAGGACACGTTGGAGGTTGTAGACTGTGTCAACTGTACAGTCATTGTCTCTGAACCAAAAAGAGGAGACACACCGGTGACTGTGAGCTGAGTCATCCATCTAGCCCCCGACTTGTTTTCAAACGGAAGAGAGGGGATGCATTGGGGATTATGGGGCGCGCTGTCCATACAGTCCCCGACTCATTTTCAACCTGAAGAGGGGGGACGTGTCAGGGACCATGGGGCCCACCTTCCTTACAGTCTCCTACTCATCCCTGAACTGAAGAGGGGGGACGCACTGGGGATTGTGGGGCATGTCATCCATACAGTGCCCAACTTGTCTCCAAACTGAGGGGCACATCTTCTGTGCAGTTCTTGACTCGCTCCCGAACTGAAGAAAGGGACTCTTTCTTTCACGCTGCCGCAAAAAGCAGAGACATGAACAGATCAGCTTAAAAAACACACCGCTATGTGAAGACCCTTCTCCCTTATCTCGTCCTTTTCTTCCACTCGCTGCTCTCGAGTCTGTCGTTTGCAGGCTGGAGAGTGAGGACACCCGCCACAGCGGAAAATGGACAATAAGGAGAGAAAGGACTCGCTGAGATGAGCCTGTCATTAGACTTTCAATAGGGATTAGCTTGTCATCCTTTCGGCTCAGAGGGAAAGAGTAAGAGGAGCTGAAAAAAATGGAGGGAGGGAAGAAAGGAGTGTCTATAAAAGGGAAAAGAAAGCGCCCCTGACGGACGTATAGCTGCTCAGCTGTTTAGCTTAATTGAAAGCGAGCAGCTAATGAGGTAAATCGACTCCGTTACCCACATCTCCTGTGACGGGACAGTCAGGGCTCCTCAGACTGTAATGATCTCAATTATCTGTGTGTGTGTGGTTCAGCGCTTCAGCGGCCCGAAGGTTAAGGACTCGAGCTGTTTCTGTTCTAATGAACTCGCTTCGGCCTCCAGAAGACGCCCACAGACACAGCGCTCTGCTGAGATCACTGATCTCTCCACGATTCGCTCCGTTTCTCCTGCCGAGATTCAGGCTGCAAACACTTCACTGGAGGCCGGGATTCATAAAGCTACATGAACCCTTCACAACATCTGACATAAACCTACATAAACATTTATAAAAGCTTATTACAACTAGCGTCAGTTGGTGTAACATTTTTCAGTGTGAAATGATTTCAGAATTGACTGAAGCAGCCTTTATAACAACGACATAAACCTACATTAATGTTTATAATGGCTTATTCCAACCAGTGTCGTTGTTCATAACGGGTCATAAATATTTTTTTATTTCACCTCAGAAAATGTTCAGATGCTTGTTGGAATAAGCCGTGTCAGAAATTCATCCAGTGTCAGTGGTTATAAAGGCTGCTTTGGTTATTTTGGTATTCGTCAAGCCACATATAAACCTTTTATGAAAACTGACATAAACCTGCATAAACATTTTTAAAGGCTTATTCCATTCAGCATCAGTGGTCATAAAGGTTACTTTAGTTATTTCACCCCAGAAAATGTTATGACGCTTGTTGGAATAAGCCTTTATAAATTTATGTAGATTTATGTCAGCCATTTTGAAAGCTTTCCCCTTCAGGGAGATGTTACCAAATTGCACAGAAATGATGGGTAACACTTCATTACATCACTGAGGGTATTTTTTCAGCCACATATAAAGCTTTAATGAAAACTGAAATAAACCTACATGAACATTTATAAAGGCTTATTCCATTCAGTCAGTTGTAACGTTTTCCAAGGTGAAATGACTTTAGAACTGACTAAAGCAGCCTTAAAGACATAAAGTTTACATAAACCTATAAAGCAGGGGTCACCAACCTTTTTGAAACTGAGAGCTACTTCACGGGTACTGAGCCATACGAAGGGCTACCAGTTTGATACACTTCATGTATAATAAACATGTTTAAATGCTTTTTTTTAGATATTGTCATTTTCAAATCTATATAGATGCAAATGTGATTAAAGAAGAATAGCAACAGGATAAAATTAAATGTTAGTCGCTGCTCACTGGCGAGTTGTGCTATTTTTAGAACGGGTCCACTACTCATGTGGGGCTACTCATGTGGTCCTTGGGGGCAACCTGGTGCCCGCGGGCACCATGTTTTTGACCCCTGCTATTAAGGCTTTGTCAGTAGTCATAAAGAAGGCTTTAGTTTTTTGCCTATGATGCTTGTTGGAATAGGTCATTATAAATGTTTGTGTGGGTTTATGTCAATTGTTATAAAAGGTTAATGCAGCTTTTTGAACTGACTAGAGTAGCCTTTATGACAAGGGGCATAAACCTACGTAAACATTTATAAAGGCTTATTCGAACTAGTGCCAGTGATCATAAAGGCTGCTTTGGTTATTTCACCTCAGAAAATGTTATGATGCTTGTTGGAACAAGCCGTAGGTTTTGTCAGCTGTTATGAAAGGTTTATGCAGCTTTATGAATACTGGTGTTCAGGGAGATGTTAACAAGTTGCACAGAAATTCTGGCTACCTGTCACAAACTGAGTAACACGTTACTACATCACAGCATAAATGTTTATAAAGGCTTATTCCAACTAGTGTCAGTGATTATATTTTCTGAGCTGAAATGACTTCAGAACTTCAGAAGTAGCCATTATGACAACTGACATAAATCTGCATTAATATTTATAAAGGCTTATTCCAACAAGGGTCAGTGACTATAAAGGCTGCTTTAGTTATTCCACCTAAGAAAATGTCATGACCCCTGCTGGAATAAGCCTTTATAAATGTTTATATAGGTTCATGTCAATTGTTATGAAAGGTTTACGTAACATTATGAATGTTGCTCTTAGGGTAAAGGGGGCATTTGGCTGACACTTTTATCCAGAGTGACTTACAATCATTAATTACAGAGACAGTCCCCCTTGAGCAACTGAGGGTTAAGTGTTTTGCTCAAGGACACAATGGCAGAAAGTGGGGGTTCAAACCTGCGACTTGGTGATCATCAGGTTCACAGGCAAGTGTTTTACCCACTAGGCTACTACCACCCTTGCAAGGTCTTCAGGGAGGTGTTTCATCATTTCTGTTCAACTTGTCAATTACAGAAAGCTGTTATAAAGCATGGTAACAGTGGACAGGTGCCATAGTGCCGTTAACAAAGTCAGCAGATTTTGTTTTACCAATAATCAGCAACATACTGAAGCCAGCACCCTATTAATACAGACAAATAGTGCTCTCATACACACTTTGAGACACATTTCATCTCACTACACTTAAGCAGGCTAGTTAAAGCAGTCCTGAGAGATCTACAATATGTTGCAACAAATGTGTTTAACATAATGTTTAATATGTTCCCAGAGAAGGCTGTCACTATTCCCTGCTTTATTTAGTCAAAACCCCCAGCAACCCCCCTACTCTATTAATAAATAATAAACAATAATAACTAATAATAATCTTCTGCTATCAGAAGGTTGTGGGTTTGAATCCCAACACTGCTAGTGTCATCACTGAGGTAACCTTGAGCAAGGTACCATCCCCACAGACTGCTCCCCAGGCACTGCATTTGTGGCAGCCCCCTGCTTCACTTGGTGAATGGGTTAAAAGCAGAGAAAGAATTTCACATTGTACACACTGTGTGCTGTGGTGTGTTCACACGTGACTGTAAGGGGCCACTTTACTTTACTCTAGTCAGACCCCCCATAAAATTCTTCTCCACTTTCTTTTGAATATCTGCGCTTTCATCGCTTTTTCATCTTCTTTTATGATTTTCCATGCATTTCTTTTATTCTTCTGTTTTTTGATTTCCTACTATTTATATGCTTATTAATATTTTTTTCTATTCATGTAAAGCACATTGAATGACCTTTGTGTATGATAATAGGCTATTTTAATAAACGTGACTTGACTTGACTTTTGTACGGGTCGTGACCCGTGTAACGAACAAGCCGAAGACCTTCTCAACCATCCTCTGTTTTATTTTCAGTACTGCTTAACAATAAGACTACCCTTATAAAGGGTTTATGAATGATTTATAATCAGGTTGTTAATTAGGTTGTGGACAGTTTATAAATCATTAATAAGCAGTAATAAACAAGTTATCATGTCACGCATTGTCATGCATTGATGCAGGCTCACTATTTGTCAAGATCTGGTGTTTTAATGGTAGTAGCATGTTAACAAATACCTGATAAAGCTGACAATTTAACATTCTGCCTGACAAAGGGACAAGATAAGTTGAGCAACTAGTAAGAGATCTTGCCAAATACTGAGCCTGTATCAATGTATGACAACTGTTATAGCTTGTTTTAACTGCTTATTAATGATGTTAATGTTTTATAAACTGTATACAACCTAATTAACTGCCTGATTGTAAATCATTTATAAACCCCTTATTAGGTTAGTCTTACTGTAAAGTGTTAAGTGGTTTTATTGCTGAACAGGCAAAGAAATGTGAAAGATATGTGAAAAATCATTTATTGCCATTATACTCACTCTTCTCTTCTCTACCGTCTGACAGAAGATATCGAAGCTTCTGGTTCTGCAAGACTGTGTAACAGTTTGAGGCCATCAGAGCTCTGAATGTGTGAAAACATATAGTCCCTGCCTATCAAAGTACATTCCAGTGCTCTACCTCACTGTCTACTTTATATACTTCTCAGAGTACTCTCTAGACTTTCAACAGCACCTGAAATTTACTTTACCTCTGTTTACTGTTTACTGACACTACAGACACATGTCTGTGTGCCAGTGAGAAAGTCTACACCCCCCTGACCATCACACCTACCAACATACTTAAACATGTCCTGATTATATAAATTACTACTATTACTATTACTATTAATATTAGGACTTTTTGGTCTTTGTTATTATTTATTATTTTATTGATCATTAATCTACTTTATTTGAGTTTTATGCCAATCTGTAATTCACACCATTTCATTTATGACTTTGTATCATTATCAGTAACTCTATAATTACTGTAAGTTTCGCACATGATGTTCAGTTTTTAAATGTTACATTTCTTTAAATATTACATTCTGCTTTGGCAACACTGTTCCTGAAACAGTTCTGCCAAGCTACTTTGAATCTGATGTTGAATTTGGCAGACCTGGTGTGTCTATGTATATGATATGATACTTCATATTCTTCTCATATTAAACTGTGGACTTTCAATAGTACCTGCACTTTACCTTCTGTTTATTGACTCAGCAGGCTCACTTATGTCCTGTTATTTGATAAGATATAATTTACTTACTCAGTGTGGTTCAAAACTGCCTCCTGGTCAATATCATACTTATGGTGCAATATTAGTAATTCCGGAAGGTTTACATCGCGTTTACATACACTGTCACACTGTTGTATTTATTGTATTGTCTCGGATTTACATCCCATTCACACTACTGTTACATTGCTATATTGTCTATTTATTGTATTGTTCTGTCATTCCTTGCACTTTGTCCAACGCAGCTAACTGCCTCCATTGTAATATCATACTCATAGAGCAACACTAGTCACTCTGTTACCGTTACACTACATTACTGTATATTAATGTATATTTATTGTGTTGTTTGTCTTGTTTCTGTTGTAACTTACGCTCTGTTGAATGTTGCTGTGTGTTGCACTGTAGTCCATGGAGAAACGTCTCATCTGTCTATGTATGTGTTCACTGCTGCTGATGACAAGTAGCCTTGGACCTTGAACCTTGAAAATTACAGTTTTCTTAACCCTTAGAACTCAGAGTGTATTAGTAAAATCTTTTTGCATCAAATAAAACTGGTGAAAAACCCCACCCATTTGTGGGCAGAGACTGTCCTGTAAGTTCTCCGGGGTTGAAAGATCTTGTGTTTTTTCCATTTGTTTCTAAGACATAAAATAAAAGAAATTTGGGCATTTTTGTTCTTTATGGGCATTTTCCCCCGGTAGCGGTTATTATTATTACTACGTGTTTTTTAAATTACAATAACTTTGGTTCTACGCGACATAGGAACACCAAACAAAGCTCAATATGATGTCTGACACCTCGAGCATCAACACAAGCCAGGGGTAACTTCCATATAAGGAGTTGTTTTGCAATATGACGACAATGTGCCATTTGTTGCTCTTCTGGAACGGGTCTGTACCACTTGTGTTCTAAGAGTTAAACCTTGAAATGAGCCATTTTCTTTCTCCAGGATGTTGGATCTTCTCTTTGGAATTCTTCATTCTTTTGGTTCCTCTGACTGAACCTAAGTTTTACCAAAGTGTTTCTTCTCCCTCAGGACACGGAGATCCTGAACACAGCGGTGCTGAATGGCAAAACAGTGGCAGTGCCAGTTAAAGTGGTGTCGGTGGCGGCAGATGGCACCATCACTGACATTTCGGACACAGTGGAGTGCCAGTCAACAGATGAGGACGTGGTCAAGGTCAGTGAACCTCTTACATCTGTATATACTCACTGGCCACTTTACTGGAAACATCTACCGTGTATCCATACTCATTCATTCTTCATTTCCGCTGACCTATACTACAAAGAGCACTTCTATGTAGTTTATAAATGGACAATGAGTGCAGACACAAGGTAGGTGTTTCCAGTAAAGTGGCCAGTGAGTGTATGTATGTCAACATTGTTCTAAAATGTTGGAATAAGTATCGCTGTATGCAAAAGTTTTGGCACCCCTGATCACACTCTCTATATCAGTGGTCACCAAACCTCCAGGAAATCGACCTTCCTGAGAAGTCTAGTCACCTGCTCTGACTAATGAGCTTCTTCAGAGGTCCCTAATTAACTGTAGCATGAAGTAAGTGAACAGTGTGTTAGATGCAGGAGTGAAACACAGCAGGAGAGAAGATCTGCAGGTTTGGTGACCACTGATGACCATTGAGTTCACATTTTAATGCACAATTATCATTTACTTAAAATATAAAATATAAAATGTGTAATCTGTGATCCTCAGTGGTTACCAAACCTCCTGGAGATCTACTTTTCTGCTGTGTTTTACTCCAACTTGCATCTAACACACTGCCCCGCCCATTTATTTCCTACTCCAGCCAATCAGGGACTTGTGAAGAAGCTCGTTAGCCAGAGGAGATGACTGGATTTCTCAGAAAAGGTCAATCTCCTGGAGGTGTGGTGACCACTGAAGACCACAGAGTGCACATTTTAAAACACAATAATTATTTATTTGAAATATAGAATATATAATGTGCTAAAGAGTGTAAAGACTGGACACAATCCAGAAACAGGTCACCTGAAGTGACCAGGTATAAAAGTATAAAGATCAGAGATGTTGCTGGTGACCAGTACACCACGTAGGTTTGTTTTGGTGCTAAATGCTCTGTGATTTTTCAGTTTGCATTTGGTCAGATAGCGCTTTCCAGTTAAAGGGGACAGTACTGTTCTGGTTATTAGAGCTCAGTAGGCAATTTGAGGGGGGAAGGGGAGGATGCCATCCCCTCCTTGTTAGCAAAAGGACCAAATTTTAACCTGCCCCCTTGTTAAGCTGCCAACCCCCAAAGCTGAGAGAGTGCAGGGGCCTGTTAGTCTAGTCCGTCTGACTCATTGATCCTTTATCTGACTGAGATTAGAATCTGTGGCTCTGAAACATCAGTAGTCTAACTGTATGTGTATATTGAGGAATCCACGCTGCTGTCCATGGTGCGGAAGTGGCAGACGGATTTGTGATCGCACCCTTTTTCTCTTCGCTCCACCCTTCAGTCCGTTTCCTCCTCACTTCAAATCCTGTGCTGATGCCTCTTCACTCTGTAGAGCGGAGAACCTTCATGATCAAAGAGACAAAGAGATCTCATAGAAAGGCACTGCTGCCTGTAGTGTTTCTATAATTAAATGAATAATTAAATGAATAATCTCTGATGTAGTAATACTACTGCTACTACTGCTATTACTATTACTACTACTACTACTACTACTACTACTACTAATAATAATAATAATAATAATAATAATAATAATGAAATAATTATTTCAGAGTTTTGCCTCTGCATGCCCCTAAAAATCAGTTCGAGGGGCAAAAAATTGGCTACACTCTGAAAAAAACCATCCATACATGTTAGAGGAGAGAGCTGAGGTAAATCTGAGTAAAGAAGTTCTGGCAGTTGGGGGTCTGAAGAAAGAACACATGATGATATCCCAGAATTCTAAAAATACTGGACAACATTGTACTCCCCTGTTAAAAAAATAACAAATCACCTCCTGGGAGTCTGGTTTTACACAACCTGCAGTGGAACTGGTCTTATCTACTGTAGTATTTCCATACCAATGGCTTTGGGGAGTCAGAAACACTGTTTCCTGAGCGTTCCTCCTGGGTACACACAGCTGTTATTCCTACCTCTGTATTTTAGGCATTGATCTCAACTAGTTAACAGCTACCCACAGTGCCCACTATTGGATCTATCAGTTGACTTGTTCATGTAGTCCATAGTAAGGTGATCTGAGTAGGTTGAGATGGATTGACAACTTTTAAATGCAATGAAAAGCTTCAATGAAGAAGAACTCATTTTAAAGACGAGCAGATTTTAATGAAGAAATGTTGGATCACTATCGTTCTTGAGATTTTGATATGGAAATCACTGGTTGTTCAGAAAATCTTTCCCAGAAGTGTTGGACCACATTACACCACTTAAAGCAGCAGTCCAATGAAAGGTCCTTGTCCAGAATGTATATTTGGAAAAAGATTTCAGCTGGACTCTAACAGAAACACTGTTTCCTGAACATTCTTCCTGGGTACACATTGCTGTTATTCCTGCCGCTGTATATTAGGCGTTGACCTCAACTAGCTAACAGCTGCTCACAGCACCCACTAGTCGATCTATCAGTTGACTAGTCCATGCAATTCATTGAGGGGTAGTCTGAATAGCTTGAGCTGGATTGACAACTTTTAGAAGTTCATCTTCAGTGAAGAGCTTCAGTGAAGAAGAGCTTGTTTTAAAGACTTGAAAATTTAATGAAGAAATTTTGGATCAGTGTCGATCTCGAGGTTTTGATGTGGTAGAAAAGGAAATGTGGTATTCTGCCATCTCTTGTAAGGATCTCTAGTAATGAAAGCCAATGTATTTGGAAGCTATTTGACTCCTTGTTCCCAACAGTGACGTCAGAGATGTTTCTCCAGGTTCCTCCCTGGAGCTCCTGCTGTAATCCTGCTGGTTCCTTTGCTCACACGCAGAGCAGAGACATGAACGAGGCTGACAGGTTCTCTTTCTCCTCTCTTTCCTCTGAGCTTGAGGAAAACTTTGCATCCGACCTCCTTCACCTCAGAGATACAATTCAATCACATTACATATAATTAAGTTTGATTACAGGCTTCAGAGCATCATGACTAAATAAAGCTAAGACACGTAAGAAAGTTATTATCTACATCCCAAGGGACCACGTTCAGTTCCTTGCAGATCTCATTGATGATCATGGCTTTATATGATGTTCCCTACAGAGATTTGCACCTGTTAGCATTGCTATATTAGCATACAGAGATGAAGGCACCCAGTACATTTTTCTAGAACCTTTGGTTAAGAGCAGAAAAAGGCACAGAAACATTTTAAACCTTGTCCAGAATTATAAGCACAGTATTAAAATAGGTGCCAAAAATTATGACATACTTTTTTTGTTGTTTTGCCTCTCTGGTTGGTCAGGCTATCATTCCCAAGGGTGTTGGACCACATTACACTACAGTCCAGTGAAAAGTGCCCAACCAGAATGTAGTTTTTAATAGAGATTTCATCTGGAATTTGCTTGACTACTGGTTTTTGTGGTCACTAATGGAGCTTTTTGGCAACAAATGCTCGAGGTGACTTTGGCATGAAAAGAAGGATGGTTGTGCAGAACAGAACCGTTGAGTGTGGTGGTGGATTAGTGATGTTTCCGGGCTGTTTGTTCTTCAAAGTGGCTTGGAAAACTTCCTACACACAGCATCATGAACTCCAGCGGCAGAAGGTTTGGAACGAAGATCTGGCTGCCACAGTCATGCTGAGACATTTAAGGCACTTTTCCATAGGTGTACAGGAACCGTGCCTTACCTAAAATAAACTGTGGTGCACAGAAGTTGTATCATGCTTTGATGTTCCAGAGTATCTCAGCCCGGTTACAGTGTTTCTGACGCACAGTTCTCTCCCCACAGTTTATGGCCTATTATCCCAAAAACCGCATCCATCGTGTCAAACCAGCAAAAGGTTTTTCTGTCAGAGCCACTTTTGTAGTTTTGTTTTTTTATTTTGTATTCTGATGTTTGAATTTCTCTTGAGTTTTTGAATTTCCTGCGGGATCAATAAAGTTTTCTGATTCTGATTCTGATTCTGATTTTCCTTGGCATTGTTTAGCCACGCAATGAAAATCTAACCCAGCTAACTTGTTAGCGATGTCGTGGTACTCATTCACATTTCCCACAGCATTAGAAAACCATCACTGAAATTTGTGTTCAAGTTGAATAGACTGTAGTTCTTGTACTTCGTTGACTTCCCAGTTGTTAGTTTGTTTCCATTGTTTATTGGGGGGATTTTTTGCATAAACAAACTTGGCTTCTTCCAAGTCTGTCTGATGTCATGACAACATTTTTAACAGTCAAAAAGCAATGACGCAGTCAGCACTTTCGGCCCTGACATTAAGCGACACAGGTACAGCTCAGGTACAGGTCATTTTATTTATAATGGAAAAACATTCCTTGCGTGGTTCCTTGTGCCAGTGGAAAAGTGCCATTTGAGCGGTAGGACAGTTTTTTGGAAAACCCTCTTGTTGTAACAACAGAATAACCAAGTTTGTCGACAGGGCTCAGGGGGATACGCTGCTCTTTCACAATGTTATTACAAGAAAACATTAGAAATACTTAAAACAAATGTAACTGACTGGTTTTGAAGTGAAACAATGTACACTGTAAGTGCAATTTAATGGATGTGAAAGTCAATGTATCAAACAACCCCCTTACCTTTATCACAGCAGCACAGCAACTTTCCAGCCATTTTTGGAAATAACTTGTGTCCAAACCCTCTCATCACCTTTTCAAGCAGCAAACAATTCTGTCTCATTTGCTGGACACTCGTTTAGAACTTGTGGGTGTAGCTCGTCCCTGCAGCTCAATGGGAGAAAGATCTGGAGACTGGGGAGGCCAGGACATCATTCTCAAAACTGGATACAATTTTGGCACAATTTTGAAGAAGCTTGGGATTATTATCCTGTTGAAGAATTAAATTTTGTCCAATAAATACATAAACCAGAAAGAACTGTGTGATCTTTGAATTGAGTGATACTTTCCTTTTTTGACGATCAAAACAAAGTGAATAAAAGACAGACCTAAAGACAGACCTGAGATATCTCTTCGGAACCAATAATTTGAGGCTTTGTGGCTAAATAATGTGTTACTGCAGACTTTAAAATATTGAAAAACAGTTACATTTGTTTGAAGTATTCCTAATGTTTTCTTGTAATAAAATTTTGAAAGAGCAGTGTATCATTTTTTTTTTTAATTCCGAGGGTGGGACCAAACTTCTGGCCTGTACTGTACATCACCTTTAAAGGACTGTGATCTAATGGAACTGAGTGTGGTGGATCAGAGCTGGAACTGAGGTCTGTAGGTGGAGATATAAGTTTTCCAGAAGCTTCTGTTGATCATTAACACTAGGAAAAGGGCGAGTGAGAGGGTAGAACATTCACCCGGCTACTGTGTGCCAAGGCAATTTGTAATTTATGCGTGGGAGGTTTTAAAAAGTTATGCATGAATTAATCATCACATGTAAGTCTGAGTTTTGTTTCTATAAATAAACTGTGTTCGTTCCCATCGAGTTTATTGGCACAGTTTATTTCCGCCGGTAGAAACTCAGCGACTCATCAGGGTAACTGGGACCCCCCATCCCCCCGCGCCAAAACTTCTTTCCTAATCAAACGATGTGGCCAAATCTAATCTCAACGTGTTTACTGACCAGCTGTGGCCTAATTATGATATTTATGTGCCAAAAACAGTTATAATGACCATTTTCCAACCCCTATTCATCTCTTAAAATTACGATAAAGACCCCTTTTAAAATTTTGAGATAGAGATATTATGTAGTTAAATTTTCACCAATAAAACACAAAACTGTTCTCTGGAGTTTTTCTAACTAGCTAGCATTAGCATTACACCTTACACATTACACATTACATTAGCCAAAATAATAATAATGGTAACTATTATAACAATGCCACATTAATATATATTTTTTTCATTATGTTAATAATATAATCAATATACTGTTGACACAACAAAATTGACATACATAAAATCATTAACACATGAATTTTAAAAACACATACATTTTAAATACAGTGCTGTGCAAAAGTCTTAGGCACCTGTGAAAATAATATTTAAAAACTGTTTAGAAGAGCAGTGAGTATTTTTATGTCATATAAATATCATTAAATACACTAAAGAAAACTAAAAAGCTTAAATACAAATATCACTATAGAGTAATATTGACACATTGACACATTGTGTACAGTATGTCAGTGTGTTCCCAGTATTGCAAATCCAAACAACGCCTGGAGACATCGAGGAGAAATCTGGAACTGAACCTGTGTTCTCCTTACCAGCTCACAAAATATCAACTACGTTTTAAAAACAAAACAACACAGAGACAAATACTTTTATATATATA
>JBBPCZ010017469.1:2500-14626 GCA_037974445.1 Brycinus macrolepidotus
TACACTGGGTGAACTCGGAGTCACATGCGCTACAGAGTGCGGTGCTTCAGGTGAAAAAGTGCAGAGGGTCACGTACCAGCAGTACAACTGCAGCCTCCATTACAGAAATGCTTAATGACTGGAAGTGTGACATAAATAAATTCCTTTGGAATGTCTTTAAAGTCAATGTAGTTGTGTATATTTTTTGCTCTTCTAATAAGTGCTTAGTAGTTTATTTATTCTGTGATGTAACCTTACTAACAAACAGCACAATTTCAACAAAAATAATGCTAATATTAAAGTAAAAAGATGTATTATATCAGAATCTGTATCGGTAATGACAGTCGTGTATCGGAATCGGATCGGAACTGGAAAAACGTGGATCGGCCCATCACTAGTGTGTGTGTGTGGAGTTTGCATGTTCTCCTCATTGTGGTGTGAGTTTCTTCTGGGGTCTCCTGTTTCTCCCACAGTCCAAAGACATGCGCGTCAGGTGAATTGGGGATTCTAAATTGACCGTAGGTGTGTAAGTGAATGGTGTGCGTGCCCTGCGGTGGGCTGGTGCCTCGCCCAGGGTGAGTTCCTGCCTCGCGCCCGTAGACCCCGGGATAGGCTCCAGGTACCCATGACCCTAGTGAGGAGTAAGCCTTTACAGAAAATGAATGATTTTTCTTAAAAAATAATATAAAATGTGCTGTCTCTTTTGGAGTCCACATTGTAAGTTTCATTTTGTTTTCCCAGTAGGTCAAATTCACCAAATTGAGCAGTTATCGTGCATTTAAATGTGCAGAAGTGTGCTCTCTCTAGAGTATGTGTATGTATTTATACACATTTAAAATGTATAAATGTTTTATAGATTTATCAACATCTGATTTGACCAGGAGTGCCCAAATTTCCACCTACAACTGAACGGCTTTACACTAAACCCTGTCCAAAGGGTCATTATTACATGAGAATGAAATTTTACATGATACGCACGTTTCTCAAATAAAACAGACAAAACTGCAGAAGAGCAGACTTAACATTGTGGGGTTTTTATCTTCTCCTCATTCACATTCTCTTCTTTTCACCGAGGGATGAACTGCATCAGCAGGGTGATCATTTTTCGTGCCCTGAGCCGTCACCTGACCTGCTGACTTCCTCCTCGGCCTCCTGAAATACGCCCTGTGTTCTAAAGCCGTCCCGAAGAGAGGATTGACTGCAGTCACCCTTTAAAATTAGCCAAAGCTCCAGCCCATTTTTAGAGCGCCGTTTGCGTAAAGCCAGGCTTTAACAGGCTTGTTTTTGCCTCGGCGGTTTGAATAGACACCTGTTCTCCAGGACACTTTGCACGAGGAACAAACAGCTACCGCTCCATCCAGCCTGACACTCTCCAACACTGACATTCTTGCCCACCCAGAAAAAACAAGCCAGTCTCATTACCCTAAAGCCCTAATATATACACAAACACAAACTATATTACTGTCAATGAGTTAGTTTAAGGAATTTAGCAGAATATCGCGACACTATAACCTTCCATAAAATTATAAAAGCTCTGACAGACGCAGTGATACAGTCTGAGTAACTCATACTGCATTCACTTTTGCACTTGTGATACGTTTCTAAATAACGAAAGAGAGACAGTACTGTGTTTATATTGATTACCCCTCAGACAGGCATTTGTGTCTGCTGGGGTTCGAACAAACTGCACACTCTGTTCACACAAACCGCACACTGTGTTCAGACAAACCGCACACTGTGTTCTGACAAACCGCACACTGTGTTCTGACAAACCGCACACTGTGTTTAGACAAACCGCACACCGCACAGTGTTTGGATACACCGTGGGAGTCTATTGAGTTTAGATGGGATTATGATTACAATTATTATTACATTTATTAATTACTATTTCAGACGGCAGTGTGTGGTTGCCTGTTGTAACAGAGGAAATTTACACACACACACACACACACACACACATATATAATTTATATATATATATATATATAAATTATATAAAATGTGCTGTGTGTATGTATGTACAATGTCTCCCCCGTTAAATATATATATATATATATATATATATACAGATATATGTACATAATGGGGGGAGACATTGTGAACACATCAAAGATTGGGTGGGATGTGGTGTCCCCCCAATACATATTATAACAGGACATAAAATCAGCTGAAAAACTCCACCCCTTACCAGCTCTGTCACTCATTGTCAGTTCTGTGATCAAACCTTCTCACTGCTTACAGGGTAACTGAGAACTGAGTCATTTCCAGGAAACCAGTCACAGTTTGTAAGGTCTGCTGAACTCACCCAGTGATGGTGTTTATTACGTTTTACCAGCGTCAGATGGAGTTGATGGCCGCTGAATGTTATTTGGACGTTATGTGAATCAGAATCAGAATCAGAATCAGAAAACTTTCTTGATCCCAGAGGAAATTTCCGGAGGAAATGTGCTATAATTTACAGAGTACAAACTCCAAACCACTATTTGTGTTCATTTTTTGCACAGTACAGTATTTTAGGCTCCACGTTTAATTGAATAAGATTAATTGCGTGTGTGTAACGGTGTGTGATGCTGCTGCTTCCCCACGCAGGACGTTCATGCAGGTGGACATGGTGAAGCACGGCCTGCGCCGCCCAGTCCAGGAATGTACAAGCTGGATATCTTCCTGAGGAGAGGCCATAATCTCGCCATAAGGGACAGAGGAGGTAAGGCCCGAACATGTCATCAAACTGAAACAGTACATCCGGACATCTAACCAAAATACTATTTCTTTAGGAACCAGTGACCCATACGTGAAGTTCAAACTGGGCAAAAAAGAGGTTTTGCGCAGCAGGGTCATCCACAAGAACCTGAACCCGGTGTGGGATGAGAGATTTTGCCTCCCAATAGAAAACCTGCATGAGCCGCTGTATATTAAGGTAATGGAGAAGTCACATCCATAAATGACCTGTGGGCTCATCTGGGCTCAACAGAACATTAATGGACCTGAAAAGACTAATCTGTGATCTAGATCAGAGCTTCACCTGGTCTGGTTTGGCAGTATCTACTATTTTCTGGTGATGAAGTTATTTGGGGTGGGGGGTGGCGGAGGGTGGGGGGTATTTGTTCTGTTCTTTGGTGTTTGGAGCTGTTAGCCAGCTGGGTAAGCGATCAGCACTGCAGACAGTAATAGTATAACGGTCTAAAATTCTGAAATTGTTGTTGGTTGATGAATTATTCTTATTTCTATGCATTAAAAATCAGAATTGATTTATTTAAAATTGCAGAAATTTGCAATTTTGAAATGCCTTCTTTTTCGTAAACCTTGGGAATACTGCATTATACCATGATATTGTAACTTCCCGCTCCAAACACACTTTAGCCAGGTTATTAAGAGCTAAAGTTCAGGACTGATGGCATTCAGGTCTACAATATAGTTCAGGATTTTTGAAGAGGTTGCTTTTTTTTCAAACCTAATAATCTTCTTTTCCATGCAGGTGTTTGACTATGACTTCGGCTTCCATGACGACTTTATGGGGTCGGCGTATTTGTACCTGGACTCACTAGAACAACGAAGGTTGCGTTTCATTTCATTCAATAAGAACCAGTCAAAAAGTTTATTATTCTCAATGAAGTCAAACTAACAGTGCAGGCATAAGATTCTGCTGGAAATAAACAAAAAGCACAAATGAAACCATCTACCCTCCAAAGACTCAAACAGTGCAGAGAACCCAGGGCCCCAAATTTCTTCTGTTACTCTATCTATTACTCCAATAACTGCACAGCCTCCACTGGACCAGAATCACCAGACCACCACGGCTAGAAATCGAACATAACCAAATTCAAGAATGGAGCATCAAAAACCTCCCAGTTATAGATGAATCCACAAAACGAGAAAGTTCAGCTATTAAACAAAGATAGTTTTGTGTCAAAAAATCTTGATTCTTTTTTGGACTAAAAAGAAAATAAAAAAAACAAATGAAGTTAAACTTTGGAATGATCCATCTCTTTTTTAAACCTTGTTTATTCTAAACATCAGAGAAATAAATCTACTCTCTGCAGCACCTGAAGCACATGGTTGATCACTTTAGACAGTAACTTTGACCTTTTCCTAGTTAAAGAGGCAGTGAAAGAACAGAAAAACCTGCTGACCTGAGGAGACACTCGTGATGGGAGTCATTGGGCAGGTGCTGTATTAGTCCAGGGGTTTCATGTGCAGGCTGTGGATGCTGCGCAGCAGAGAGAGAGTTAAAAATACAGAAGTATTTCAAACATGGTGCAATGAAATGTTCTTGTGTTGTGTAACAACAATCACCATGTTGAAGGCATGCTAATGGGTGTTTTTTTCTTGTCTTCTGCCAGGCTTCTTGATGTCAGACTGGATCTCCAGGACTCCCAGTACCCCGGGCAGGACCTCGGCTCTCTGGAGCTGGAGGTTATGGTGACCCCTAAAGATGGAGGCAATAAAGAAGTGGTGAGAGAGAACCGTCTGCCTTCTCCTGTAGTTACAGCTGTGCTCTTTCAAACATCAAGCGCTGGTGATACACGGGCTGACCTGTAACCTATTGGTACCGCGGGTTGACCTACAGGTCGGGCGGGTTTGGGTCGGCTTATTAGAAAATTTGTCAAAAAGTGCGCCCACCCAAACAACAAAAATATCCATTAATCAACAACTCAACCTGATCTGACCCCAAGTGTTCCTACAGGTTATTTATAACAGTTGGAACATTTAGAACAGGTTGGGTCGTTGATTAAAGGGTATTTTTGTGGGCCGGGCGGGTACAGGTCATAAAAAACCCTGACTCATACATCACTACTGAGCACTCTTTTTTGTTATTAACCTTATTTTAATACAGTAGTCTTATAGCCATAGGCATGTTGTGATTATGTTGCAATATTTCTTGCAATATGCTAAAAACACACCGGTGAACCCTGTATGTGACATGTTTATGCATTATTTTCACCAGATTAATTTACATTTGCTGGCTCATACCTCGATTTGTCCAGAACTCCTGTGATTGGTCAGGGGGCTCAGCCCACAATGAAACATTTAGTGAAAGGCTAGAAGCTCATTTGTGTTTTGTAGACTATTTGTCCTTGTGTTAATGGTATTTTATGTGTTTACAGTAGGTCAGGAGCAAACTATGCCTGTAGTTACAGTTATAATGCAAATTACTGCTTTCATATGACTTGGCTGAAGGGTGGACATTGAGCTCTAGTCATATTTTATACGTATCTTTTTATCTTTTTTATATACCTTTCATATATCTTTATGTGTAAAGCATAATTCACTCAATAGCGTATTAGGTATTTAAGCACTCTGTGTATTGTTATGCATTTGCTCAGTGCACATGGTGATCAGACAGACTGTTGGTTTTCCACTGAGTCTGAGCTTATTCTCCCACAGAGTGAAAAAGGGCTTAAAGCTCACCGCTGGAGGCCTTATGTTTCTAAAGTGAGTGTTACTGCACAGAGTAGAAACTTAGCATTAGCTTCCCCATAAACCTGATCTCACTTTTTGCAGGACTATTCATAGAATTCATCTCAGGAGTGTGTTCACACAGCACACACTTTTGAACATGGTTTTGAACACTTTCAAATTCTCTTGACTTTTACCTTAAATGTGATCAAATCCTCATCAAACACTACATAAACAAAACCCATTGAAACAAATAGCACAAATCAAACATTGAGATCACTGATTTATTGAACAAAGTGAACATTAAATGTTTTTGTTGGCAGAGGTATGGGAACCTTGAGCAGTAATGACTTCCACCAATTGTTTCTCATACTGTTGATCAGTCCTCCACATTGACTTGGAGGAACTTTGGCCCATTTCTCCTCTTAGAACTGCTTCAACTCAGTGATGTGGGTGGAGCTTTTGCATTAATGCTCCACACTTCAGGTCCTGCCACATTTCTACTGCGATCTGACTCTCTGGGATGATGCTCTCATGTAGAATTTAGCGGAATTTCCAGAATTCAATGTACCATTGAATGACGACAGACTTCTTGGTTCCTCCCTGCTTTTTCCCCCACACACACTGTTCTTGCCTGATGGTGGACTCATGAACTGGTAATGACTAGTGTAAGATAGAAGATCCTTAGATGTTAGCTTGGGCAATTCTTTGTGACACACCTTGCTGTTGGCGTGATTTTTGTAGGACGACCACTCCTGGGAAGAGTGATAAGGGTGTATTTTCTATTTGTACATAATCTGGCTGACAGTTATTTATAAAAAAGCACTTTGGAAAGTGGTTGGTTACCTCTTTCAGCTTGATGAGCATCAACAGCAGTTCTCCTTTGACCGATTTGTGGTGTGCAATCGCAAACGTATGTGATGAAGCTGAGACTTTGATAGCAAAGACTTAGATTAATGTTTTATGACTAGGACACACTCACACCTGATGGTCACCAGCTGGTGGCACTGCCTGACCCTAAACCAACCTGATGTTGTAGAGGTTCACATACTTTCGGCAACAGAGACAGTTAATGTCTGATCACTTTGTTCAGTAAATGAACTGAAATCTTGTTTGTGTTTGTTTCTCTTGTCTTATCTATTGTTATGACTTGGTTGGAGGTCTGATCATATTTTAGGTCAGATCTATGTAAAAAACTAAGAGAATCTGAGAGGGTTCTCTGTGACTTTAATAATGCTTTGTTTAAAGTATCCTCAGAAGCCCTTTCCTGACCCCTCTGCGCTGCAGTCGAGTTGCCCTCAGCTCCATAAATCACAACCCATACTCTGTACTTACAGACCCGAGTCCTGTTCTGAGGGAAACTCAGTATTATGGCACATAAGTGTAGCTTTCATAACACAGAGAGACTCTGAATTGCACAGAGAACACTCTATTACACCAAATTACCAAACAGAAAACACCAAACATGGCATGGATGGATACAAAAACATACTAATATTAATATACTAATAAGTGTTTCATGTCGTTTTGAGGTTAAGTAGCCTACTCTAACAGAAAAAAACATTAATACTTCTTTATCAGGCATTATTCTGTCTGCTCACCAGTATCAATACATCCAATCCTAATGTTTCCATTTTTTGGAATCATGTCTGAAGCAGTAGACTAGAAATCAGCGCTGGTGGGCACTTTGTGTCCAGTGTTTTTTAACATCTGCCTTTTTAACAGTCCCCTGCTACAACATGTCCCACACAAACAGCTGTTTCATTCTAGTTGGTTTGCATACCATAAAAACTGTTGGGAAATTAAGATATTTGAATTTTGTTTGGATGACTTGTTCCCTGCGATGGGCTGGCATCCCGCCCAGGGTGAGTCCCTGCCTCGCGCCCATTGACCCCGGGATAGGCTCCGGGTACCCGCGACTCTAGTGTGGATTAAGCGGTTACAGAAAATGAGTGAGAAAAAAAAATCTCAAAAATGCTTTGGCTCTTTCCTGCTTCTTGGAGTCCCTCAAGCTCCCTCAAGTTTGCACAGTAAAAAACAAGTAGAACAAAATAAAAGTAGAATAAAAATAATAATACATTGTAAACGTATTCCTGTAGCATATCAACAGTAAAATATTGAGGTGCATAGTAGCAGTCGTAGGTGTTTCCTGCCACACTGAGCATCAAAACCAGTCAGGCAGTAGAAAAGGTACCTTAATGGCTCAGATGAGACAGAGATTTTTTTGTTTGACAAAATCGGCTTGTGAATTTCAGGCGTATTGTTCTATAAGAAATTCATTCATTCATACATTCATTCATTTTCTGTAACTGCTTAATCCTTACTAGTGTCACAGGTACCCAGAGCCTATCCCCGGGGTTTACGGGCACGAGGCAGGGACTCACCCTGGGCGGGGCGCCAGCCCACTGAGAAATTCTCAGTTAGTAAATGATTCAAAATACAGACTTTCCTCAGAACAGGAGAAATTGCTCCTCCCCTCCCCTCTCAAAGCAGCCCTTACAGTAGAGCTCCTTTACATTTCTGCCCCAGTGTTGAGGACTCACTGAACACTGTGTGTTATTTCTAGACGATGCTACTGACAAGGAGCTGGAAAAGAGCCAGTAAGGTAAACAGAGAGTAGAGGTTCCATGTCGTAGGACCTATGTGTCCTGTATAGTAACGTGACGTTTATTCTCTGAGGTCCCCACCACCCCGAAGAAAAGGGCTTTCTGTCTGAGGTCTAATCCAAATGAGCTGCTGATGTACATGTTGGATAGATGTTTCTCATTCTGAGCTGCATCTCCTTCTTTAATCACACCCAGAGAAACATCTGTCTCATTAATGAGCTGAAATCAACCCTAAATACTGGCCTGGTGACACTGGATTCAGAGAATAAAGAAGACCAAAATTCCTTTAGGAAGTGTAGTCACACATCCAGATGTACTGGACCATCTCCACCATATAACTGGTTAGATTATAAGATAAGATAAGATAAGAAAGAACTTTATTTATCCCGAGGGAAATTCTTTTGTCATAAACAGCAACAAGAGGAATAAAGATAAGACAGTATATGACCAGCTGATGCATCATGTTCTGTCTGGGCTTTTACTTGATTAAAATGACTTTTCACTTTTAAAAAATTACTCAGTTGAATTGTATGCTCTCAATGAATCAGCTAAGAGATCACTTTGCAGTTTTAATGAGAAACAGGGTGTCCGCAAGAGATTATAAAGCCGTGTTTAACAGCCTAAAATTCACCACAAGGGGGAGCTATTAGCACTCAGATTGCTTTTGAGTATCACTGAAGGAAAACTTGGACCAACAGTTCATCAAGATCGCATGTTTGTTCATTTGCCGTTGGATGTTATCAATGGTATGTGACTATTTGATAAGAAGACCGGTAAATATATTTATTTATTATTTTAGCCTTATTCCATCCGGTAAAAATGTCCAGTTATGACTGTCTGCATATGAGTATGGTAGAATGTCAGTTGATGATATTTATATGAGTGTTTATGTCCTTTGTGTGCATTGTTTGTGCTTTGTGATGCGTGTGTGCATGCATGTGTGTGTGTGTGTGTGTGTGTGTGTGTATGTATGCATGTGTGTGCATGACTACATCTCTGATGGATTTATTGTCTGAATCCAGCAACAGCAGCAGAGCCAGCGACTCTCTGAAATGCATAAGAAGTCTCAGCTGTGGAGGAGCATGGTGAGCATCAGCCTCATTGAGGGTCGTAACCTCATGCCTATGGACCACAACGGCCTCAGCGATCCGTACGTCAAGTTCAAACTCGGCAATGAGAAGTACAGAAGCAAGGTACGAATGTTTTATATCTGCAACATACTCAACATAAAACATGGTAGCTTCACGTATTTACTCATATTACCAACTTGTCTAGAACCAGGACCCTATTTCCAGAACCATGTCCCCATGTCTAAAACTCTGACCCCATAACCCGAATCATGACCCCATATCCAGAACATGACCCCATATCTGGAACCATGACCCCATATCAGAACTGTGACCCAATATCCAGAACTATGACCCCATATCAAGAACATTACCCTATATCTAGAACTATGAACTCATATCTAGAACATTACCCTATATCTAGAACCACGGTAGTTCAACTTTAGAAAATTTAATCCATGAAGCCTGGATGCTTCCCATGTATATGTGTCATCTTGTAGTTTATATATTCAGTAATATTACTCATCCCTAAACAATATCTTGGCCATCACACTGTACTGTGGTCACACACTCACAGAAATGCGAAAATATAAACAAATACTGTTGTTCTGTGGAGTCCAGCTGGATGTTAATAGAGTTAGTGTTAGCTTTCCAGGTGGCAGATGTTATTGGACTATTTTTAAAGTATCCATAAAAATAGCAAACAATACATCATCTCAGTTTGCCCTCTGCCGCTTTTACTGGGAATTTAATACCTCTTGGTAACATCCTCGGCACCTGAAAAGAGTAAAGAATTTGTCATTGTCATTTTAAATGGTCATTTGCTTCAGCCGCAAGTGTCACCAAAGACACAAAAGAACAGCCTTCGAGTCCTGCTGGTGCTCATCTTGAGGAGAAACTGGCCAGTAGAAAAAGCACAGTTCCAGGTTTTCTGCTACCAAAAATTCCAGTAGGCCTACTATGTCCAACAGAAAAACACCCGTTATGATATTATGGCACACTGTAAACAAGAGCAAAAGTGGTTTACAGTTAGAGCAGTCTCTCATTTCTGCTGTGTCTCTTCCTCATGTTCGAGCAGACCATGCCCAAGACCCTGAACCCCCAGTGGAGGGAGCAGTTTGACCTGCATGTCTTTGATGAGGAAGGGGGCGTCCTGGATATCTCAGTGTGGGACAAGGACACTGGCAGGAGGGACGACTTCATGGGCCGGTGAGCTCATATCTAACAGAATCTGAGCTTCATCATGACTGGTTTTCGTTTGATCTGAGTATGAATTATAATCTGACAGAGCCAGAGGTGCCAGGTTATTAGCCACACCCACCTTGTACCAGACATCTTGAAGCACATATAGGTGCCTTTGTAGGTGAACAGTTACTCTTTACAGCTCATCAAGCAGTCAAATTCTACCCTGGACATCAATAATTAGAGACCACCATCGCACCAGCACTGAGCAGATTTTACTGTGGGTGGTGGACCAGTCTCAGCGCAGCTGTAGTGTTCAAGACAGGTTTATTACATGAAAATATATTTTTATTACTGTGGTGGGCTGGCGCCCCACCCAGGGTGAGTCCCTGCCTCGCGCCCGTGGACCCCAGGAAAGACTCCGGGTACCCGCGACCCTAGTAAGGATTAAGCGGTTACAGAAAATGAATGAATGAATATTTTTATTAAATGAAAATATACTCTTTCTGAATTTTTTTTACATCTTAGAGGTGTGACGTAATCTAGTGTGGATCCAAGAGAGCTCTCAAAGCTTTCAGTTAGGTCATCTAAGTCTGCTGGACCAGATGGAGTGCCAAATGGGGCTGATATATCTGAGAAGATTTCAATAAAACTATGAGCTGTGGTGGATCTTACTGTACGACTAATACGAAAACAGGGGGATGTGTTTACATTATGATTAAGATGAAGCTCATATGTAATGAGGTAGTGATCTGAGATTACTGTAGACTGAGGAAGAATAGCTGTGTTATCCACATTAACACCAAGAGCCAAGATTAAATCAAGAGTGTGACAGCAGCAGTGAGTAGACCCTGTTACATTCTGAGTAAAGCCAACCGTATCTAGAATTGAGGCAAAGGCAGATTTCAATGGATCCTGTTTTATGTTAAAGAGATATTAAAATCGCCAACAAGGATTATTTTATGTACTGCTAAATTTGCTAGAAAACAGCTGAAATCTTGTAAGAACTCTGTATACGGCCCTGGTGGCCTGTAGACAGTAATTAGGGAGAGAGAGATCTTATTTGTATCTAGATTAGTTATGTTAAGGAACAGAGTTTCAAAGGACAAGGACTTAAACTTATTTATCTGATTAGTACTTAAGGCACTTCTATATATGGTTCCTGTGCCTCCCCCTCTACCGTTTCGTCTGGGACTGGATACATAGTTGCAGCCTGGAGGTGTAGCCTCATTTAGAGCAACAAACTTGTCAGGTACAATCCAGGTCTCTGTAAAACATAAGGCATCAAGATTAACAAAAACGGTTTTAGGAGTGAGCGAACTGATATTAAGCAGTCCCAGCTTAAGCTTTAAATCAAAGGTGCTGAGCTTGCTGGTTATTTGAGAAAGATTGATTAAATTATTAGGACACACTTTCTGAGTTTTCCTACTTTTCTGTTTAGTTCGGGAGACAGACACAGTCTCGATACACTGGAACCTAGGTGACAACTCAAGCCAGCTGGTAGCACAGGAATATATAAACATAACTACACCTGTGGTGGTATGTTAGTGGGCATGGAAGTGTAGATTTGCTGTATGTTTAAACATCACCGCCGGCCCTGATTTAAGTTGATTAACAGGGTCAAATGAAATGTGACCGATAAACTGTGCATCAACAACTGGGCTACAGTCAGTAAGTGTGTACCTACAAAGTGCACCTGTGGAGTAGGTGTTCATGGTAAAAATAACCAGAGTGTGCAGTACTGTGCAATAGTCATGAACCACCCCTCAATTCTTCATACTTTCCTTTGAATCCCTTTGTTGATACAAAAATACTACTATCTTTGGCATACTGAGTAGATTAAATGAAAGAAACGGGAACAAATGTTTTACTGTGACAGGCTGCAAAGTGCCTAA
>JBBPCZ010017480.1:0-14626 GCA_037974445.1 Brycinus macrolepidotus
CCGTTACTGGACTGAGATACACTGGAACATCAAAACCTGATACAACTTCAGTACCATCACAGTACAGTTTAGATACAAAACGGTTCTGTAGACCAACGGAAAAGTGCCTTTAGACAAGGCAAGTAGATTTATTGTCACTTCAACCATCTACACAGTGAAATGAAACAGCATTCCTCCAGGACCACAATCTTCCTCCAGGACCACAACGTTCCTCCGGGACCACAACATTCCTCCAGGACCCCCCCACCCAACAGAAGACATGGGAACCGGATCATCCATGTTCTCTTCAGTGACGTTCCTCATGAGGGACATCAGTGTTCTCAATGACGGACATCAGTGTTCTTTATGATGCACAGCAGTGTACTCTATGAAGCACATCAATGTTCTCTATGATGGACATCAATGTTCTCTTCAGTGATGTTCCCTTTGATGGACATCAGTGTTCTCTTCAGTAATGTTCCCTTTGATGGACATCATTGTTCTCTTCAGTGATGTTCCCTTTGATGGACATCAGTGTTCTCTTCAGTGATGTTCCCCATGATGGACATCTGAGTTCTTTTCAGTGATGTTCTTTTTGATGGACATCGGCGTTCTCTTCAGTGATGTTCCCTTTGATGGACAACAATGTTCTCCTTAGTGATGTTCCCCATGATGGACATCTGAGTTCTCTTCAGTGATGTTCCTTTTGATGGACATCAATGTTCTCTTCAGTGATGTTCCCTTTGATGGACATCATTGTTCTCTTCAGTGACGTTCCCTTTGATGGACATCATTGTTCTCTTCAGTGATGTTCCCTGTGATGGACATCAATGTTCTCCTTAGTGATGTTCCCCATGATGGACATCTGTGTTCTCCTCAGTGATGTTCTCTATGATGGACATCAATGTTCTCCTCAGTGACGTTGAATATGAAGGACACATCCTGAAGTACCTGTAGATCAGATAAAGGTTTAATTTCCTGTTGAACTGTTTTAGTCCAGCTTGTGTATTGCAGTGTTTCACCACACACTCTTAATGCTCTTAACATCTCCTCATCCTGGTCCCTCAGGCCTGCACGTGCAGGTCGGTGTGAGATGAAGCTGAGGACTGGAGATGTTCACCGATTGCTGAGCTGTTAGGAGCAGACTCTCGACTGATTGACTGGGGAATTTCTCAGAGTCCCTGCGCCATGAATTATTCACACCAAACGGGATGCAGAGCAGAACACACGCTGGCAATTACACCACGAAAACGACGACACCGGACCACCAGACCACCCAGATACAGAACCCAGTCCACCTGTCCTCTGTTCCTGCACAATGGAGTGATATTTTTATGAAAATCTCATTAGTAGAATCTGCTTTAAACAATTATATGTGTATTATTACACTTTTTAGTTTTCTGATTCTAAAAAAAACTCAGAAAACTAAGCAATTTTCTCTAGGATCAGTAAAATGTTCTGATTCTGATTTATTCTGATTCTGATACTTTTTTTTTTTTCTCTGTCCTACAAGAAAACATAGACTGCAGAATCAGGGGTGCCTTAATTTTCTCAGGGGTGGGAGGTGAAGAGGGGCCAAAATAAAGTATAAATATATTCTATATTCATATAACTATATACTTATAGTTTAGATTGAACAGTTAAATATTTTGATTTGTTTGAAAAATTAAATTTTGAATTATGTATTATGTAAAAAACAAACAAACATATGATTTAAAAAAAAAAAAGACAATAAACAAAAAGCAATAAAAATGTAACATTATTGTCATGTCGTCTCAGGGAAGGAGGACACAGATGCAGGAGTTAAACAGAACACAAACGGGCTTTAATAACAAAAAGGCACGTAAACAGTCCCTTAGAGGCGGCACGGCTGTGACAATTATACAGTACATGTTTGTCCTGTCATTGGGTGTAAAGGTGGTGGTCTACAGCTTCAAATTAAGTGGACATTCAAAAATACATCTATTTTTATAAAGACTGAACATCCCCTAGCCAAAATAGACATTATGTTGATTTTCTTAGTGAAAATAAGTTCACATCCTCTACAGACGCTCTAATCCGGAGACGCAGTGGAATTCTGTTACAGATGCAGCGTTAGGAGTCTTACCCAGGGACTCTTATTGGTGCTGTGTGTCGGACAGTGGTGTTATCCACTACACTATACTGTGGTGTATTTCATTTTCAGCAATTCTATGTATATTTCAAGTTTAACATGCTGAAAATTAAGTATAATATATTTAATTTTATATAATTAAATGTAAAAATTAAGTATAAACTTAAGTATATACTAAACTACTGTTGTACGTGTCCGCTGAAGTATTGCTGCCTTACTCGGTTTACTCACTTGTTAACATCAGCAAAAAAACAGTTAACGTTTAAACCGCCCTCTAAATAGCTTTCAAAGGCTAGTGGGAACCTAGGATCCTGGAATGGGACTGCAAGAACATAGGACCATCATGTTGGACTGTGGGAACATAGAACCATGGGGTGGGACTGTGGGAACCTAGAATCCTGGAATGTGAATGTGGGAATAAAGGACCATGGGGTGGGACTATAGGAACGTGGAACCATGGGGTGGGACTGTTGAAACATAGGACCATCGGGTGGGACTGTGAGAACATAGGACAACGGGATAGGACCGTGGGAATTTTGGAATCTGGATTGGGATTGTAGGATCATAGAACCATGGGGTGGGACTGTAGGAACATGGGACAACAGGATGAGACTGTGGGAACATAGAACCATGGGAAGAGACTGTGGGAATTTAGAACCCTGGATTGGGATTGTCACATCATAACACCACGGGGTGGGACTGCAGGAATATAGAACCATGGGGTGGGATTGTGAAAATGTAGGACAACAGGAAAGGACTGTGGGAATTTAGGACCCTGAATTGGGATTGTAGGATCATAGAACCATGGGGTGGGAGTGTAGGAACACAGAAGCATGGGACGGGCCTGTAGTTACATTACAGATGCTTTATTTCAAAGCAACTTAAATTTTTGTGTATTGCAGATGTAGGCAGATGTAGTGTTAGGAGTATTTCCCAAGGACTCTTATTGGTGTAGTGTGGTGTGTCACTCAGGGTAGGAACTGAACGCCACTGTCCTGCTTGGGAAGGAGCTATGTGACCCGCTAGACTAACAAACCACTAGTAAGACAAAGGAACATGGGGTGGAACTGTGGGAACATAGGACCATGGGGTGGGACTGTGGGAACGTAGGACCATGGGGTGGGACTGTGGGAACGTAGGACCATGGGGTGGGACTGTGGGAACATAGGACCACAGGGATAGACTGTGGGAACATAGGTATGCTTCGGTGCCCATATTCATTACATGTCTCAGGTCTAAAAGGCTGATCTGAGGTCAACTCAGTTTTCTGCAGAATTACTTGAACTGTTAAGATCTAATTGTATATCAGTGTTGTTACTTTGAGATGCCTGAAAAACACACATGTCCTACTGAAAAAAGCAATGGAAACCATTAATAATCATTAATAACCATTTTAAATGAAGTCTAATGGTAAGTAAAGGTGTTTTGCGTCTTCCTGTCGGGGAGGTATCATTGTGTCACTGTTTGATGGCTTTCTAATGGAATCTAAAGGTCTTCCACAAGAACGTAGTGGTTTCTACCTTAAACCAGTTTCCACTAGAAAGCCAAACCATCAGATTTTAATGGTCTTTTCTCCATCAGGGTGTCCTCATTCTGCAGGTTTTCCAGCTGTATCACCCCATTTAAACCATTTTTCTTTTCATTTTAGACTTTTGACAGGATCTACGGATTCTCTACAGGAACATACTGGCCTTTAATGATGAACATCAAACCAGTTCCCATCAGGTTCTACTGGTTCTAACGGTTCTTTCAGAAGGGTGCCTCCCTAATGTCCCTATTCTGCTCGTTTTTCCAGTTGCATCATCCTGTTTAAACCATTTTATTTCAGACTTTTGATGGGATCTAAAGGTTCTCTACAGGAACATAGTGGTCTATTGTACTGATCACTGGGCCAGTTTCTATCAGGTTCTAATGGTTGTTTCAGAAGGGTGGGCCCCGTATCACCCCATTTAAACCTATCATTTTTTTATTTTAGACTTTTACCAGGATCTAAAGGTTCTCTACAGGAGAGTAGTGGCCTCTAATGATGGACATTCAACCAATTTCCATTAGGAAGCCAAACCATCAGGTTCTACTGGTTGTAATGGTGTTCTATCAGAAAGGTGGGCCTCTAATGTCCCTATTCTTGTTTTTTCAGCTGTATCACCCCGTTTAAACAATTTTTTAGACACTTTAGACTTTTGACACTCTATAGGAGCATAGTGGTATCTAGTAATGACCATAAGGCTGGTTCCCATTAGGTTCTAATGGTGTTCTATCAGAAGGGTGAGCCCAAATGTCCCTGTTCTGCTTGTTTTTCCAGCTGTATCACCCCATCTAAATAATTTATTTCCATTTTAGACTTTTGACGGGATCTAGAGTTTTTCTACGGGAACACAGCGGTCTCCAATGACGGACATCAAGCCATTTCCCATCAGGTTCTTATGGTTCAAATGGTGTTTTTCAGAAAACTGGGCCCTGTATTTAAATCTATTTTTTTCCACTTTAGACTTTTGCCAGGATCTAAAGGTTCTCTACAGGAACAAAGTGGTCTTTAGTAATGATCATTAGTCCAGTTCCCATCAGGTTCTAACGGTTCTTTCAGAAGGGTGGGCCCTGTATCAAAATCATTTTTTTCATTTTAGACTTGAGTGGATCTAAAGGTTCTGTACAGGAATGTAGTGGTTTCTCGTAATGACTATTAGACCAGTTGGCATTAGGTTCTACTGGTTCTAATGGTGCTCTATCAGAAGGGTAGACCTTTTATGTTCCTGTTCTTCCAGTTTTCCAGCTGTATCACCCCACAATTTTTTTCCTTTTTAGACTTTTGACCGGATCTAAGGAACATGGTGACCTCTAATGATGGACATTATTAAACCATTTTCCATTAGGAAGCCAGACCATCTGGTTCTACTGGTGTTCTGTCAGAAGGATGGGCCTCTAATGTCCCTGTTCTGCTTATTTTTCCATCTGTATCTCCCCATCGAAATCATTTTTTATTAGTCCAGTTCCTATCAGGTACTTACGGTTCTTCCAGAAGAGTGGGCTCTGTATTAATTGTTTTTTAATACAGAAGTTTTAATTGTCTTTTTTCCCATCAGGGTGTCCTCATTCTGCAGCTTCTCCTGCTCTGTCTCCCCATTTAAACCATGTTTTCCATTTTAGACTTTTGACTGGATCTAAAGGTTCTCTACAGGAGCATAGTGGCCTCTAATGATGGACATCAAGCCAGTTCCCATCAGGTTCTAATGGTTCTTTCAGAAGAGTGGGCCCCATTTAAACATTTTTTACTTCAGACATTTGACAGGATCTAAAGGTTCTCTACAGAAACGTAGTGGTCTCTCATCACGGACATCAAACCATTCCCATCAGGTTCTCATGGTATTCTGTCAGAAGGGTGAGCCTCTAATGTCCCTGTGCTGTCTCTGGGAAGAGCTGAGAGGGCAGTAAATCAGGAAGGGGGGTTATAAAGAGCCCGGTTCCGTTGATGAGGTGTATATGAAGAGGAGAGAATGTTTCTCTGAGTTCGTCTCCATGCTCTCCTGCCCCTCAGGCCTGTGATCCTGCTCGACGTGCTGACGTCACCGTGCCGCCGCGTCATCACGCAGGGAGTTTTTCCGGAGAGGAGCTGGAGATCGGGACCGGCGGGCCGGGTCTGTCGGGTTTATCGGGCTTTTTCGGACTTTTCTCGGGATTAACGGGCCGGAGGAGCCGCCAGCGCCGCCACGGGGCTCCGGAGGGGTCCGGAGAGGTCCGGAGGGGCAGTTTGATCGGTTCGGGAGGAGGTTTCTCCGTGTTTCTGAGGGTTTTTCTCTCTTCGCCCCCCCCCCCTCGACTCCCGAGCAGGAGGAGCTCAGATAAACACAAACCGGGATTAAACTCTCTTTTAAACACTTCCACAGGACCTGCTGCCTCTAACAGATTTCTGGAGACCTCCTGAGTCGACCTGGAGCAGTCTCCCCCCTCCAGACCTCCCCCTGTGTGTGTGTGTGTGTGTGTGTGTGTGTGTGTGTGTGTGTGTGTGTGGAGGTTTTGGCCTGCTCCTCTAAGTTAATTTAACACTTTTTAAAGCTCCTTTCTCCTCCAGAAATGGTTCTAGATCCCAGGTAGAACTCTAAAGAGTTTCAGTAGCTCTGTTTTACCCAGACTAGCAATGTTCCCCTCTGGGAGAGAGTGGAGGAGATCTTCTGGACTAGGGAGAGAGTGGTAAGAAACTGTAAACAATGTCTCAGAGGGACTGAGGAGCCCAACCTGGACCTTCTGCCCCACACAGGAGAACACCTCTCTCTCTCAGTCCAGCCTGGACCTTCTACCCCAGCACAGGAGAACATCTCTCTCTCAGTCCAGCCTGGACCTTCTGCCCCAGGAGAACACCTCTCTCTCTGAATCCTCTCTGGATGGGCTTGGGGTTCTGGATGGCTGGGAGGAGAACCTGCATCTAAGAGGCTTTATCTTTGGAAAAGTGCTCCTGGTCTGGCTAGTGGATCGGATTTAGTCTCTCCAGGGTTGACCACACCAGATCTGCAGAGGTAAACACTGCTCCTCCAGGCCTGGTGCTTCCTGAGGATCCAGAGGATCACATTTTCTCCTTTTTTTTGGTCTCTAAACACTCAAACTGCAACTTTTGACTCAGCATTCGCATTTCCCCTTTTTATTTCGCTTCACAGGCGTCAAAAACCTGAAAAATGTACTTAAATACCCTTTCTGAGGGCCTTAGATAAGATAAGATAAGATAAGAAAGAACTTTGTTTATCTCAAGGGTAATTCTTTTGTCTTTATCATGCTCAGTGCAACGGAAGAATTAAGATAATAAGACAATAGAGAATTTAAAAAATAGACAGTAAACAATAGTGCAGCTCAATTACGCAACATTATTGTGACAAAATAAGATATTATTTTTAACAAATGGTCCACATTACAGTGAAATTTAGAACAAGTCACATGTCCTACAGACTTTTAGGGTAAAGCAGTATGATATATTTAAATAGAGAAGAAAAGAAATACATTTAAAAAGTCCTAAATAGGGAAGAGTGTGTGAGAGTAGTAGTCATGCTGCAGTAGTACAGTAGAAAGCCGATCCTGATTGGTGCTCAGAAGTCACGTGACGCCCAGGTATCCCGCAGGTACCATCTGTCAGTCCATCCCACGTGAACTGGAGCTCCGAGCCCCACCGACCCAACCCCCCCTCAGCCACATCACTATTGTAAAGCTCTCGGCGTTTGACCTCCTTATGAGTGCGGAGCAGTGTCGCAGTCCATTTGCTGAAGAGAAATTAGGTTAAATTCCCTCCCCCTCCTCCTCCTCAGGCCATTAATTCTGTATCTCTGCAGGATTTGATGGTGGGGGCTGTAAACAGCGGCGTTCTCCGGAGAATTCACCGCTTACGTTCACGCACATTCTGAATTTCCTCTCCTTCAGGAGCCGTTGACATCAATACTGTACCTTTAACACAAACAAATTAACATACAGCCTTGTCCACACTTCTGAATGAGTCCTGATGTGGACGTACGGTTCTAGGAGGGACCTTTAGTTAGTGTAGCATGTTCTCATTCTTTGAGATGAAACATTATTGGTTCTTCTATGACCCTACTCTAAAGAATCTTTTGTTTTAAAAATATTTCACAATTCAGGGTCGGTTTGTGGTGAAATGATTCGCTGTAGAGACTCTGATTTCTTTCCAGTGGGGGTGAATGGAACCAGACGTCTCCAACACAAATCATCCGTTTTATTCACTATCGCCCCCCCCAGTGAAGCTCCACGTCTCTCTGAGTGTTTATGTGGATGTTGATGATGGTAAAATAGTGAATCTGAACTAAATCACTTTTCTTTGGGGACTATTTTGCCTCACAACGCCCTGCATGTATCCCTCCACCATGAATGGGTTTAGTTTTAGGACCAAAATCTTCTAAACTCTGGTAGAACAATGTTTCAGGTGTCAGGTGGCGCAACCATAACCATTTGATGGAAGAACTTTCTGTGAGGAGATTTTCAAGGGAGACGTCTGGTTCCATTCACCTCCACTGTGAACTCACTGTGAACATCTTATCACCTAATGATGCAGGAGTTTTGGAAAGTCAGTGTAGTTTCTCCTTTGTGATGGCCGTGATGTGTTTATTCGTCATAATAAGGCTGTAGCGTGCAGGCCGAGCGCTCGGTGAGGACGTCAGGCGGGTGAAGAGCTCCGGCGGTTTCTGAAAGGAAGTGGCTTTGGGGTGAGGTTGGTGATAAGTGGTGTCTCTCTGCTCCCGGTCTGAGAGTGAGACGTTTTTCATTCGTCCATGCTCCTTTAAATCTGCACAAATCCACCTCACATGACCCTCGACTCTTTGTGGTGGGTTTGCTCTGTTTCGGAGAACGCGGTTCGCTGGAGCTTTGGGTTTAGGTGGTTTTTAAAGGGACAGTTCAACAAAAAAATACCACCCACCCACCTATGACCCCAGTTATAGTTATTCAGTCATCCAAGACGTTATCTTTTTTGCTTCCTGTACTTTTGCACTATAGCTGTGAAGCTAGTGTTGCTAATAAGTAATGGACGCCTATGGACACCAATTACTATCACTCTGCTCAGAGCAGCTGTATTGGATGTGGTTTCTGGCACTGTAGGACTTTTTTAATAAATATTTACTTTCATGCTAATTGGTGTACATAAGCTTCAATTACTTGTTAACCTCGAGCGCTAAGCAAACGTAAAGCCTCGTTTGTCTGGTTCCGTTCACCGCCACTGTGAAGGTTTTACACGCTCTAGAAAGGAATGTTTAAGTAGGGCTGCACGATATATCGTCTTTTAATCGTTATCGTGATATCGGTCTCTGCTGTACTGATATCACAGAAAGCTGCAAAATGAGCCTCTAACCAATCCCAGTGTTTCTGACAGGGTGACCAATCACAGCTCCAGGTGAGTTACTGAGTGTTCTGATGAATCGAGTTGTTCATCTAAAGTAAAATTATTTTAATCTTTAACCGTTAAAGGTGTTTTTAAAGGGCCATATTCTACATTTTCCCGCCTTTTTTCCCCTCAGAATTAAACAGGCTGTTTTTGTTACTGTACCTTTAAGACTGATGTATGTAAATGATCTCCTTTCTGATTGGCTGTCCTGTATTGCAGCTCATTCTAAAGGCTGAAACACTCTTTATAACTTCAGCAAGAACTGCTGTAGGCTGAATAGGGAAGGTGTGACATCACAAAAACTGATTTGAAAACAGGCTGTTTTTGTAGCTTCTTTTCCATGTATGGATGGGGGGAGTAAATGTACCATTTGAAACAATATTTACAGACTTTAAGCCTTTTTATTTCCAGAAAAGCAATGATATGGGCTCTTTAATATGCTGAAAGGAATCGCAGTAGCAGTAAAATCATAACACTGGTATTCTGTCCGTATCGTGAAGCCCTAGATTTGTGCCAGACTGGCCCTTTAAGGCCTCCTGCTTCAGGTTGGTGTTCTGGTCTCTGACCTTCTGTTCCTCAGGCATCTGGAATGTGGACGTACTTTGGAACGTCGGTTCTCGGTCGTTTGCTTTTCCACGTAGCAGGCTGGTCTGGGATCCATAGTGCAGATACTCCCCCCCTGGCTGGAGGGGGGCTGACGTAAACAGAATACTGCTGTGTGTGAGACCGGCCTCGTCCGCTCATGCTCTCCTCACCACCGCTGGAGACCCTCTCATCTCCACGAGAGAGACTTTAACAGAGAAGGGAAAAACGCAGTCCTGACCATTAGAGCTCCACAATATGGACAGAATATCAGTGTTGTGATTTTACTGCTACTTGTTGAGATTACAATAACTTTCAATATATTAAAGAACCCAAATCATCACTTTTCTGGACTTTAAAAGGCTTACTATTTAATATTAAGATTAATACTGGTGTTAGTGCAAATTAGATACTTGTGTGTGTATATGTATATATGCGCACATACAAACACACCCACACATAGATATATATATTTACACATGTAAATATAAATTTGGACAACTAAAACTGAAAACTGACTTTTTTCCGCTAGATCATGTCTCTGGTCATATTAAAGGGCCCATATTAAGAAAAACAAACATTCCCGTTTTTATTAAAAAAAAAAAAAAAGAGAGAGAAGTTTAATTCGCATATTAATGTAAAAAGTGTCAAAACCTTTCAAGATGTCAAGATTCTCTTTTTGTCACATGCATAGTTACACAAGTACAACTTTCCTGTCCATTCAGTCCATGTTAGAGCTGCATGATTATCAGTATTGCGATTTTACTGCTATAGATTGTGATTCCTTTCGAGATATTAAAGGGCCCATATCATCACTTTTCTGGAATTAAAAAGACTTAAAGTCTGTAAATATGGTTTCAAATGGTATACCTGCCCCCATCAGTCTATATATAGAAAATAAGATACAAAAACAGCCTGTTTTCAAATCATAGTTTTTGTGATGTCACAAAACCAACTTATTCTGGCTATAGCAGTTTACCAACCAAACCTCGATTCATCAGAACACCCAGTAACTCACCTGGAGCTGTGATTGGTCACCCTATCAGAAACACTGGGATTGGTTAGAGGCTCATTTGCATATTGCAGCAGTCAGTGATATCACTATTACAGAGTATCAGTATTACAGAGACTGATATTGAGTTGCTTTGACTGCACTGAGCTGCAGTAGTTATGCCCGTTACAGTTATTACATAACAGCAGGCATGTGATTTAACTGGAAAGCGTTTACAGGGTAGCGCTGTTTGTGTAGATAATGCTGATGTTAACATGTGTTTATGGCTCATATGTTTACATGCGAGCTTTTCTTGATTTTCCTGACATACTAAGGAAGGAGATCTAGGATGCAATGTAATCACCCACGTATATAATATAAACAGTCAATAAATGTATATATCATACAGTCATTGGTTGAATATATCATATGTACAGTCAATGTGTGTGTATACACATATATATATATATATATACATACATACATATATATAAATATGTGTGTATATATATATATATATATATGTGTGTGTATATATATATATATATACATACACACAGACGGTGAGAGTTTGTCATATCAGATACAGTCAATGAATGTATATCTCATATAAATTAAATGAGTGTATATAATTTAAGGTCGACGAGTCATATATACAGTCAGTGTATATGTCATAAAGTCTGGCACATATCTTACATACAGTCTGAGTGAATGTCATCATATATGCATTCAGTAAGTGTATATGTCATATATTACGTAGTTTAAGTGTGTCATATATACAGTTAGTGTGGTATATACACTCAGACTGTATATGATATACTGATATATGATAAGACTTTCTTACACCAATTGACTACATATAATATATATGTGTGTGTGTGTGTGTATATATATATACATACAGTTCCTTATGTATGTACTCAGTAACTGTATAGTACACACTTGACTGTATATATTTGGTACATTCACTCATATCTTATATGTAGTAGAATATCTCATGTCAACAGGATGCGTTTTGATTTTTTTATGAAGCAATTAAGAAATGATTCATTGCTTCATAAAACTTCTATTTTCATCACATTTGAATCAAATATTTTTTCCACGATTCAAAATTCTATTCAAAAACCCACTGGACTCACAGGAGCTCTTCACACAGTAGTGAAACATACAGTTAAATACATACAGGGTAAAACAATATATAAACCCTGCCATACCATTTTAAGTCACATTTTGTGTTTTATTTCTCCCCCAATGTGTTAAAATCAGTCAGTAATAAATAATATGTAAGTAATTTTTTTCCCCTCTCCCAGATGATGTGCGAGGTGATGCCCACCATCAGTGAGGCGGAGGTGGGGAGTAACGGGGGCGGCCGGGGGTCCGGGTCGCCCCTGCAGTCGGACTCGGAGGGACATTTCGAGTCTCTGATGGTGTCGATGCTGGAGGAGCGCGACAGGCTGCTGGACACTCTGAGAGAAACGCAGGAGAACCTGGGCCTCACGCAGGGCAAGCTGCACGAGGTCAGCCACGAGAGAGACTCGCTGCAGAGGCAGCTCAACACCGCCCTGCCCCAGGTAACCCCGCCTCACACCTCTCCATCCTGCAGACAGGCTTTATCATAGTTAGATGTTCCTCTGGACCAGTAAAACTGTCTTTATCGTAGTTAGATGTTTTTCTGGACCAATAAAGCTGTCATCATCATAGTTAGTCTTTGATTTTTGGGCTAAATGAGCTTAAAAGCATTATAGGAAGAGTCTAAAAAAAACTCAGATTTGCACATTTTCCTTCCTAAATGTGCACTAAAGTGTGTCCGATATGAATGAACACCCTCACAAACCCTGAGTTTAGTCCATGTTTATGAATAACAGTGTGTCATTGAGAGTCAGAAACCAGGGACGGGAACGGATAATGTTTTATTGATGCCGTTATCAGTTCTGCTTATCTTAGTTATTGATTCTGGATCAATAAATAAAGGCCTGAACAGGATTTTTTTAGCCTGAGTGCAGCCCTTTTAACCTCGCTGAGTCAGAAGCAGCGCAGAAACCGCGCAAGTGAGTCTGAGATTACTGGACTCTGAACGGAGTGGTGATTTAGACCTGTTGGCACCAGAGGTCTAAATGATTCAGCCGACTCATGATTCAGTTCACTCAGTGATTCAGGACTCACACTATCAACAAAGTCAGACTGAGCTCTTATTTAATCCCTCTTAGGACGGTTCATTTACAAAGGAGCTGTTTTTAAACCTTTAATTTTTTCTGTCCTCATTACACAGATGATTCACTCAGTTCATGATTTGATTCAATGTGATTCATTGTACTGAGTCACAATTCAATATTCTCACAGTATTTAGAAAGAAATCTGAAAAAGAAAAATGAGTATTCATATCCTAATCAAACTAGAGCTCATCAGACCAGTTCTAATCTAGTAAAGGAGCTCTAGTCCAGTTCTAATGTAGTGGATGAGCTCTAGTCCAGCTCTAGTCTTGTAAATAAGGTCTAGTCTTGTTCTAGTCTGATTAGGATATGAATACTCATTTTTCTTTGTCAAATTTCATTCTAAATATTGTGAATAATGAATTGTGACTCAGTACAGTGAATCAAATTATGAACTGAGTGAATCGTCTGTGTAATGAGGAGAAAAACTACAAGAAAAAAAATTAAAGGTTTAAAAACAGCCGCTTTGTAAATGTTCCGTCCTAAGAGGGATTAAATAAGAGCTCAGTCTGTTTTCAGCCTGACTTTGCTGAAAATATCGTGAATGAATCAAATAATGATTCCTGAATCACTGAGTGAACTGAATTATGATTCGACTGAATCATTTACACCCCTGGAGCTCACAGACCTGAATCACCGCTCAATTCAGACTCCAGTATTCTCAGAAGTGCAGAAGTGTTGGTGTGTTGCTTTAGAGGTTTGAATGCCAGTTGTGCCACATGGCGATTGGTCTCCAAGGACCTCTGGAGGGAAATGTAGAGATGTGCTTGGAGGTGGTACCTTAATTTCCAGGCTGTCGTCATGGGGAATAGATGTCAGACTGTAAATGCTCTTTGTTTATGACCATGTTGAGATGTTTGGAGCGAAGGGGTAGAAGGTTGTTGAGGTGTTGTATTTCTTTGGTGTTGTGGTTTGCTGGTACTGAGTGTGGAATCATCTGTAGCAGGTCCTGGAGGTCCGGTGTCCAGCACGGTTTGGTGGTCTACCTTCTCAAACTCACCTGGCTCATCTCGCCTGGTTTGAAGGCCAGGTGTAGTGAGTGTGTTTGAGGAGGAACTACCAAAACTGGCCTCCTCCGATCTACAGAGATGTACTGTTTTTCTTAAAATCAAAACTAGACGTCTGGGCTCAGCCAATCAGAGTGAAGTGGGCGGTCCGCGGCTGCCGTGCTCAGAAAAGTCTTCTAGATAAACAGATTCAGCGTCTTTTTTTTAAATCAGGAAATTTTCTTACGTTTTACTGTCATTATGTGTAAATTGTTTGTTATAGTGTTTTTACTAAAAGTGCTGTGTGTGTGTGTGTGTGTGTATTTAATGTGTGCAATGTGTGTGTTTATATAGGTGTTTATATACATACATATAATCATTATTATTACATGACATTAATTTATTTTTTAAGTTTAGTTTACCCCCAGTATGCTGGGACGGTGGACTGGTTCAGGTTCGGTTCTGGTGTGTCTGAGCTGGGTCAGAAGGAAGAGGTTGTAATTCCTGGCCCCTCAGCAGATGGCCCCGAGGCTCAGTGTGGACCGTCTGGTGAGAGCAGGCTGGTCAGGTGGAGCAGAGGGTTTAGATGTTAAGCCTGATGCACAGCAGGCTCCTTCTTCCAACGTCTGCTCCGCATGGAGGACTTAAAGGGCCCGTATGATACATTATCTGTTACACCTCTGATGGTTTTATATACAGAAACCGGTCTTAGTTAATTAGTCAATGGCCATTTTTTCTTAATGTCTTAGAATTAAACAGGCCGATTCGGTTACTGTGCTTTTAAGACTGAGATACAGCACTGTGCAGAAGTCTTGACCCAGAGATTTTGCTTCCAGAGATCCAGACTTTCTTGTATTTTAATGTGGTCTTGAGGAACAGTTCTCCAGGCTTCCTGAAGGA
>JBBPCZ010017491.1:0-14626 GCA_037974445.1 Brycinus macrolepidotus
GGTGATCACTAATCAGTACCTCATAAAGCAGAATGAGGTGCTTGTGTAGGAGTTTAACAGACACTGGCATGGAATGGCTGTCATACTCATAGAGATGATGATTTAAAAATAAATTGCAGTGGTCTCTTATTTTTTTCCGGAGCTGTATTATGCATAAATGTTTTTCTGCCAAACTATTGCTTTAAAGGAGCCCAAAATGGTAATATATTTATCTATTCTAGATATGTATTGCTAATGCAAGTAATTTGTAAAATGTTGACTGGATCCTGCTACATTAGCAATCGTAGCTTTTTTGGTGCAATCCTTCAGTAATTTTAGAAGGATGTAAAAAGCTGGTCATGAAGCAGTGTAAGCAGGAGTGCACACCCTGGTCTTGGAGAGCCGGTGTCCAGCGTGGTTTGGTGATTTCTCCTCTGTTAATAAGCAGAAGTGCTTCAGCAGGAAACTCACCAAACTATGCTAAATTCTACCCCTCCAGGACTGGTGTTAATGCTTTCTACAACCCAGTAAATGGTGGTCGGATGTCATTTGGTTCTTATATCACATCTCTGGGAACTTCAGATGATCTAGATTAACCTTACTTGCAAAATACAAAAATAAGAAGTGGTCCCTGAGGAAAATATCTGGGTGGGTGGATCACCACTCGATCAGGGCACTGTCTCTGTTTTAAGCCCAATTGCTAAATACCAATTCCTCAACCGTAATTTACAACAATGCACAGCTGCAGCTCTGTGCAAGTATTCATTACTCTAATTACCAAGTTTTGCTCATGTCTTAAACTGAAAACAAATGAAAAGGTTTTTTAAACACTATGGCAGACCACATTGCTGACTAAACCCATCAAAGATTTCTTAGCATATGCTTTTGGTATGCCTATGTAGATAATGCTGTGGCGTCCCACTGATGTAGCACCTCTCAGACTACATCAGGCATGTTCAACCTAGTTCCTTACGACTCAAAGCTCTGCAGAGATTAGCGTTTTCTCTAATTTAATGCTTTGAATTCAACCGTCTTGCTAATTCATCATGAGTCAGGTACGTTTAATGAGACGCAATGCTGAATACAGAATCTACATATAACAGACCCCAGACCTCAGGGGCTATAGCACGTCTGGAGTGCTATAGCCCCTGAGGTCTGGGGTCTGTTATATGTAGATTCTGTAGTTTTACTCAGGTCACCATGATAGTATGGTTTTCTAAGATTATCACATTATTTCATATGTCCCTCATTCATTCTCCCCTGACGCCGGCCCTGCTGTCACAGGCCATATGTTGAAGTGAATAAAGCTTTATTTATAGACAGCACAAATTTGCTACAACTGCCAAACAGGAAAACTGGAAGCTTCTGTCAGAGGGGCCAAATGTATTGATATTCAAAGTGAACCTCTTAGAAAGTCTCACATTGTTCTGAAGGCGGGAAACTCAAGTTTGAAATACTGGGAGCATAAGGAGTCCATCTTGGTGAGCAGTGCTGCTGTCTTCTCCAGCTTAGTCTCCTGTAGAATGAAGTCAAAAGAAGGAAATCAATTTCTAGCATATCTGAAAGGCCAGAGTAAACTCAGAAAGAAAGTGATAACGCTTTCTTTCGAAAAAACAAAAAATTTGAGGGTTGACAAAGAGGTGGCAGAACTAGCCTTGACAGTTCACGGGCACACACACAATGACTAAAATAATTGGCCCAATTATTTGGGACAGAATAGTAAATGCTGTAATAATTCAGTATATTAATCATAAGTAAAGGGTATTTGTACGTATGTATTTGTTTATACTCCAACCATTTGTAGTCTGAGCACAGTTTTATGCATCTGTAGCATATTAGGATGCTGAGGAAAGTAATGTAAAACAAAAATGATAGGAACAGTGCTTATAGTCAGATGTCATAGGATAATCCAGCATAATCCAACATACGTCCTCATAAATCCATAAGTTCTTTTTGCATGTTAAATTTACTATTTTTTAGTGTTTGATCACTTGCTAACAAGTAACTTTTAGTAATGAACTTATTTCTTACACACCAGTTAAATGTTATGTTTTGAACTGAAACATGGCTGGAAATCAAGTGCAGTTCAACAGTTCTCCTTGAAACAGGCCCCTTTAAATACACATTTTAATGCAAGCAGATTTCATTAGGTGGGTTTAACTCTTTTGAATATCTCTATAATGCAATGAAAAGCTCATCAAGGATTTTACTAGATATCTACAGGCCATTAAAATACTGTCCATACATTCATTTTCTGTAACTGCTTAATCCTTACTAGGGTTGCGGGTACCTGGAGCCTATCCCAGGATCTACAGGCAGGGACTCACCCTGGGCGGGGTGCCAGCCCACCGCAGGGCGCACACACAGTCAATTTAGAATCCCCAATTCACCTGACACGCATGTCTTTAGACTGTGGGAGAAATTAGAGACCCTGGAGGAAACCCACGCCACCACAAGGAGAACGTTCAAACTCTGCACACACAGACCCAGGTTCAAACGCCCAACCCTGGAGCTGTGAGGCAACAGCGCTACCCACTGCACCACCGGGGGGCCCTGTCCAAACATTATTGATGAATTATCTGAAATGCTGTCAATAGTTTCTGTAGACTTTAACTCTTTTATTATAATCAGTGATTTAAATATTCATGTTGATAACACTAATGACGGCATTTCCTAAGAATTCACTGCTTTATTCAACACGTTTGATCTGATACAGTATGTAACTGGCCCAACTCAAATCTGAGGTCATGCACTGGATTTGGCTATCAGTAAGGTTCTAAATGTTCCTGCTGTGAATTTTAAATATTTTGTTCTGTCTGATCATTTCTGCATTTTCTTTGACGTGCTTGTTGTTCCAAACACCCAAACTAGATATAAAAATGTGAAAAAGAGGTACATTAATGAGAATACTGGTGCCCTATTTGTTTAACTCTAAAGTTCTCAGGGTCTTTGATGTTGTAGCACCTATGAAGGTTAAAGTGCTTTCTGGTAAATAGAAAGCATCATGGAGGAACACCACAACATTCACGAATCAGAAGAGACAGTGCAGAAAGTCTAAGTGTAAATGGAGAAAAACTGATTGACATTTTCAAAGAAAGTCTCTCTATTTACAACTCTGAGTTAAACAGGGCCAGACAATCTCTAATATTATCAATAAGAATATTAACAATGCTCTTTTTGCCACTGTAGATAGGGCTAAGAAACTCCCCCACACGGTTACCTCCAGAGTTCTTACTGGCTAAATTATGTAATGAGTTGCATCTATTTTCTATCATAAAATTGAAAATATCAGACAGAACATTAGCTCCATCCAGTCAATGCAACAAAGTCTTCATTAACATACAGAAAAATATGGCCTCCATGTTGGAATTTACTGCCATCGATGGAACAACTCTTGAAGAAAAAGTGCTGCATCTTAAACCCTGTACTTTCTGTCTATGACCACAATCTTTTTAAAGAGTTTTCAGCTGTATTACGTCTGAAATTTTGAACAGCTGTCTTCTCTCAGGGATATTTCCTGCATCACCAAAGACTGCTATTAACCGTTATTAAACCCCTCCTGAAAAAAGAGAAATCTTGATGTCTCCACATTTAATAATTATAGGCCTATTTAAAATCTCCTATTTATAGGCAAGGTTATTGAGAAAGTAGTTTTCAACCAAATCAGAAATTTGGAGTCTAGGGCAATAAAAACTACAACCCGGCATCTCAAGAACATAGCTAAGGTTAGAGATTTTGTGTCAAGCAAGATTGGAGAAACTCATCAATATCCTGCAGGGTTGACTGTTGCAGTGCTCTTCTCATTGGTCTCCCCAAAATAACCATTAGACGACTACAGCTTATTCAAAACGCTGCTGCTAGAGTTCCCACAAAAGCCAAGAGAAGAGAGCACATTACTCCAATCCTCAGGTTCTTACACTGGCCTCCAATCGGATACAGAATTGAGTTCAGAGTATTGCTAATTGTTTATAAGTCACTCAATAGTTTGGGCCCTAAACATATTTACGAGATGTTTGATGAATATCAGCCTGGAAGGTCTCCTAGCTTGGCTGGTGGAGCTGGTCAGCTAGTGGTGCTCAGATCAGAGTCGAAACATTGTGAAATGACATCTAGTCATTACACTGTCCACTGCTGGAGATCAGATCTGCCGCAACTGTTGCCAGTTGTTTAACTTATTTTAACTGATCTTAAATCCTATGTTTATTCTGTATTAATTTTATGGTTACGGATATTGCTTACTTTTCACGCTTTTATGCCTATTGGTTTAAATGCTTATTTGCGTATCTCTGTAAAGCCATCTAATCTGCTATACAAATAAACTTGCCTTGCCTTGTCTTGCCACACTCATCACTAAATTTACTGTACCTTTTGCAGGATGGATGATACATCCATTCTGATTCTTTTGAGAAGCTTACAGAATTATGAATATTTCTCTATTTTGCACAGAAATAGGCTTAAATGTGCATTTTTAAGAATGAAAGGAATATTTAGATGAATTTTTAATGTGAGTTTTTAGGGTTTTTTAAAGACTAATATTATTGGAAATATAATATTGGAAATATAATTGGAAATTTTTCATTATTTCAAAGAACCGAATCTCCTGGTTGAAATGACGCGTAGATGTATTTGCCATGTATCATAATTCCACAACAGGGTGTTCTTCTGTTGCAGCATGTCAAAAAATGGAATATTCCGCTCTAACAGGGAAAGGCTAAATTCGCTGAAAGTTGGAGAGACAGAATGTACTATTGATTAATGTTATTTTGCTCTGCCCACTGAAGCAGCAAAACTGAAACTGTAAAACATTTGTTTTAATCATTATTAAAGACATTATGACATTGTGATGTAATCAACACTCATGCGATTGTTTAGAGATGTGAAAACAAGAATTAAATGATTAAATGAATCATGCTTAATGTAACAAGGGAGCAGTTATGATTTTCGATTATTTTTAAGGGGATCTGCCAACTCCAAAATATTAAAACTCTCAATGGTGGTAAAGATATGTGAGCTAAGGCTCATTAACCAAAGCTGGATATCCCATAATTACTCAGTAATGCAAAACACCTGCCAGTGAACTGACAGGTATAGAGTACGGTGTATGGAAATGAAAACATTTCTCATGTTAGGATAGGCATCGTCTTTTCATTCATGTTTTTAACCAAGTGTTGCAATTGAGGGCGAGTGAATGTCCAGCTTGATCTATCACCAAACAGTCCCAACTATTGAGAACTGCATGGAAGCCGTAATGAGATCCAGGGGGAAATCTCTTTAAGAGGGGGCGTAAATAAGGCCATTCATCACTGTGCTGATGGGTTGGTTGTTGAAGTTCTACCTTTGTTTTCAGACAGGTTGCTGTGTCATCAGTGGCTGAGCAGCAAGCTGCCACTGTGCTCTTTATCTGATCTTGTACGTTCGTCAGTACGGGCAGTGAGACTGATGCATGCTTCACTCCAATCTGGAACAAATATCTGGACACACACACACACACACACAAACACACAAGCGAGCAAAGTTTGTATTCATATCTTTTTGGGATATTAACCTCAAGTCCTACAGCTAAATAATGCAATAACTACAACCTTATCTAATCTTACTCAGTTCTCTTCTTACTGGACATAGTCAATCAGGCAAAATATGTTTAATCCAGTGCAGAACTTATAAGGTAAACTTCAGACACCGAATATGACTGATCAGTTGCATTTCGTGTAGGAGGAAAACTGTAAATTTAAGATAAGATAAGAAAATAAGAAGAACTTTATTGATCAAGAAGGACATTCTTGTGCCTTTGACATGCTCTGTGCAAAATGGCTGAAGAAAGTGCCAGAATATTAATAAAAATAAAAATGCAAACCGCGGGTAATGAAATAACGCACAGTGAATTGCACAAATTAAACAGACAAATGATCTTATTGCACATATATATATTGCTGTAGAACAAATGGATTATTACCAAAGTAAGTGTGCGCATAATGTCCCTAAATGTCCTTAAATTTCCTTACATTTCGCTCTATTGAATCAGGAAGAGTTATACAGACTTATGGCATTCAGTCCTCCATGTCAAGGCAATAAGTCTTTTGCTGTGATGCCCCTGTCTTAATTCAGTCCCTGGTGACCCACACTGCACCCACACTACACTTTCCCTTTTCCCTGTCCCAGTAAACAAGATCCAACTGATTCATAATCACGTGACGAGCAGGAGCAGGAGCAGAAGCAGGTGTGCTGAATAATTGAAATCATGCAGAGTTGTGGGTCACCAGGAACACTGTCTTAGGGACATCAGGTCCCCAGGAAGAGCTAAATACATAGCCCGCCTGTGGACGTTGAAAGAATCAAGTTCCCAAGGTATATTTAATATCAGATTATTGATTATCTCTGCACGACTGGTCACTCTTTCTAGCAGACAAGACCTCACCAATTCCATGGGGCCAAAGCAGAAGGCTTTTTAACTGGAGGCTGTTAGATCATCATGATTAATGTTAACTGTCTTGAACACGCGTCTCAGTGGGTCTTGCTTAGCATTTTAGGCACTGCAAGTGCTGATGCAAGAGAAAGTGACCACCGCATGAGTGAGACGACTGGACTTACTTTTCTGTATAATGAGAAACTGAAGGGCTATATACATTCATAGGACACACAGTTAAAAGCAGAAACGTGGAAAATATTAGAACTGTAAAGGTCGTAGATTATTCATTTGACCACCGACCACTAGGTGGTACAGTTGACCAGCGAATCAGCAGAGCCAAAGGGTGAGAAGGTGAAAGAAAACCAAAAAGCGTACATACTTGTCATTAATTCCAAATATCATTTGGAATAACCCACATCAAGGAAATGGAGAGTCATACTCTTCCCTACAAGCTTATTGTCTAGTTTGTAAGACCACGCGGGAGGCCAATTATGGTCGTGGTCTCCACACAGTGCATCAACATAGCCGGTGCTACTTTAGAAACTCATATAATCTTGGACCTCTTCTGCAGAACATAGGATTCAAAGAAAAAAGGCAAAATCAGGGGCTCAGGCTGTTTCCCTCTGCCCACTATAGAAGGTAAGCCATGAGGAGAGGCCCATCTAATTACAGTCTGGGATAAATTAATCATGGCCTCTCTGTGAGCCTGTCAGACTCTCAGCATGGTGTCCTCCTTTCTCGTCCACCCATGCACGCAAGTGGCTTTATCAGGCACACACAGCACATCACAGCCCGCTGTGCGTATTTGCGCTAAATGTTGTGTGCCAGGCCATGGGTGCTGGCCTGAGACCAGCAGCAAATTCCTTCCACTGATCGCTTGCCATTGTAGAAGAGAAGCTCAGGCTGATCTTGTGTCAGCTTACATCAGGGACACTCTCCTGCTGTTGAGAGGTGAATCAGGAGCAACAACAAGGCTTCACTGTGCATTGATAAAGAAGAGGTGGGATTAAATTTTTTTTTTTAATTATCATTTTGTGCTCGTGGCTTCTTCACCGTGGTGTGGAGATCCAGGTACACACCTGAACGAGAGCTTTATGCTAATCTGGTTTAGTTGAATATTCAGCATATGCATACGTGTGGGAAGGGACGCGCTATGATCATATTCAAATCCACACAGTAAACAATCCACATTTTTGACAAACTTTCTTGAAAAAAGGATGAAAAGACGTAAGTTGAAAAGCACGGTCAGGAATTAGTGGGGTGACATTTGTGTAAAGGATGCATGAACGGAAAAGTGCTAATATTAGAATGGCAGGAGCGATTTGCATATGGTATATTTGTAAATGGTGCGTTTGAATGTGGTGTTTGAATATGGTGTGTCTGTATATGGCTTATTTGTACTGTATATGGTGTGTTTATTTATGGTCTAATTCTATATGGTGTGTTTGTCTGTGGTATATGGCCACACATTTCTTCATGGAGGGGATTTGTTTGTTTTTTTTAAACCTACATAAAAGTTTTTATTCCTTTCCTACTGGAGATACACAATATGATAGATGTTGGACTGATCACCTGTCAGTGTTTTCTGGTTGGTCCTTCTCGCAGAGCTGCAGGACTCCAGTCGCGTCCAGAGATTTCGGAGGCCCTCTTTTCAAGTCGTCCACGCAGGTGAGGGTGTCTAGAGGAACCTTGCTGCAGCACCTCTGGAATTCCTCAGACATGGTGTCAAGTATTGATTTCTTGCAGAGGACCTTTTGGAAGCTGGTGAACTGTCAAAAATCAGGCCAGTATGTGAGAAATCATTCCGGACCTGCTGCCTTGAGTAAACAATTCGAAGAACCTTGCCATCACTGATCTGAGTTGGGAATATTGCGTGTTCTGAGAAAAAAGAAACCACTGCCTTTTTAATGCTAATCTGATTGCGGAGCACTTCTCGGTTTGAGAAAATTGCTCCACTGTTTATAGCGATGGTTTTGATATGATTTCTGCTCTTAGTCAAATCTCCAAGGCTGAAATTGCACTCGAGTCTGCAAATGGAAATCTTAGAAACATGACTGACATATCTGATGGTGTTGAAAGGTGGGCACCAAATTGAACTTGTATCGTACGTGGTAATTAGGGTGGGGTAGTAAGGGAATACATGTGAGGCCACCAAAAGATAGCTGTATTCTGTATTCTGTTCAGGGGAGGAACAGGGAGCCATGGGTGGAAATGGGCAGGAATGCACTGGAGCCTTGGGACAGAATGGCTTTCTGGCTCAGATTTTGAAATCTAGGTAGCTATCATATGATCGTTGTACTCTAAAGTAAGTTTGGACGAATTTGAATACATTCAGTGAAAATGCTGTTAACTATTTTCATTTTTCATGTTTTTTTTCTATGGTTCTGCCTAAATTTCTTAGTATGGGAGTTAAGCTTCTATGAAACATCTAATAAAATGAATAAAAAGGTATATTTTAATCTGACAATGTGCCAATGGTCATCATTTTAAGGACCACAAGCCCTGGTCATTCCTCCTCTGAACACAGCATGCCATGGTGAGCAATAAACTTGTGCAAAAGGAAAAAAAAATCTCACAAACATGTTTAAAATGGCAACGATGGTAGTTCACAAATGATGGAGCCAAGTCAGGCTACAGCTGCTGTTCATTGAAAGTGACGTTGAACGATGTTCTTTGGAAATAAATAAAAAAAAAACAACGCAAAGCTCTTCACGCTGTATAGAAAAAAACTAAATAGAAAAACAGCAGAGTGCAGCTACGCCTCAGCTAGGAAGTCCACATAATTACTTTAAGTGCCATTTGAAGGGTTACCTTGAAGAACAAAGCAGGCATGCAGGAGTTGAGGAGAAACAATATTCTAATCATTTTTATTCCAAACCATGCATACCTTACTTGAATACCTGAATAACTTTCCTACAGTTCTTAATGGTCTTTTCAACACACAGCACACATAGAGCACATGCATTTATGTCACCTGTATTGGTTATTTTAATAGTGTAATTTTCCTGTAGACCTTGGGTTTCTTTTTCTGAAACGGTTTTTCTATTTTCTCTTTTGAATCATGACTTTAAAAAGTAATCCCAAGGCAACAGATAGTATTAGATTATAGATTATATTACTTTGATACAATAATCCCTTTGTTACATATCGCATGTAGTCATTGATCAGAAAGCTGTACCTGAAAATATTTTTAAAGTAACCCTCATAACCCTGTGGGCTGGGAAATGAAAATATAGTATGCTGGGTCTTTTCACAGCTATACCCAGCAAGGAATGTGGTAAGACTGCATTATGAAAATGAAATGACATTGGTTGGAGAGCCGGGTACAGAAATGTGAGGTCCAAGCATTTCTAGGGCTGTGCGGCGGAACTTTCCAAAAACGGTTTGAAAGGCAGAATAGGGAACAGAAGGAATAATATGTCTGCGGCAGCAATTGTGCAGACCTAAGCCTTTGCTGCTCACCTCTTCAATGATGCATTCAGGCTGCGGTTTTAAACAGCATTTTGCAAGACCAGCCTGGAAATGCTTGGAAATGGCAGATGCTTCTTCAAACGGCACCTTCAGGAGACTTCCAAAGTATGCAGTCAGTCTAAAATGATGAGACAAGCTTTAGTTAGAGATTTTTGAGGCAAACTTTCAATACCGTTTACATGCAGACAAATTACAACGACTCATGTAACTGTGTGATCTGTGTAAAAGTGGGCTTTATCTCATCTGAGTAGCCCAAGACATTCTGGTTTAAGATTTATGCACTTGAAAGCATCCTTTAATATACTGAAATACAGTAAAACAGATATTAGGTGAATGCTATAGACATACTGGACGTTTCCTGCAAACGATTTATTCATTATTTCTAGGTGGAACCTCTAAAAGAACAAGACATTCAGCACTTTGAAGGTACTTTGATTGCTTAGTGAAAGCGGCAGGACTGTTAAAGTGAGCCATTTACCCGGTTTGGTAGGATTTCAGGTACACTTGGTTGCTACAAACATTAGAGAGGAATCTCAGGAAACTCATGAAGCTCCTCTGCTGATACCTCTGCAAACAGAGAAAAGCTTTTATGTCATTTTCCATCAGTGTCTCTGTTTCTCATTTGTCATCATCACCACTGCCATCATCATCATCATCATCATCATCATCATAAACATCGTTATCGTCATCATCATTATCGGCATTTTACACACTTTCTTTTCCCTCTCTTCATCACCACTGTCATCATCACTTCCATAACACCATGATCACTTTTACCATCTCTTCTGTTACTTATTATGATAAAATTAGTCACAAAAGGCAGAGTTAATCTTTTCTTTCTGATGCAACTAAAGTACAAACATGTGATCAGTGTGTTTTTAAGGCGTTTAGAACTGGAGGTGGCAGTGGGACCACTCTTGGTTTCAGGCAACAGATGGAAAAGAGTATCAACAAGCTCTGTTGTTCATATAACAGTGTGGAATCAGCTTAGCCTCCTACTATGCCTGGAGAGCCTGTGTATGATGTGATGCCAGGACACACTACGCAATTTATCTCACTTGTTTTAATTCCCACTCTCACTGATTTGCAAGATTTATCACCATTGATGAACAGATTACATATTGTTTGCATTGTCTATAAAAGATAACAGTCAGCATCAGTGAAAAATGGCTTACTGTACAAAAGTTATACATGAACACACCACAGCACACAGTGTGAACTTTTTTCTCTGCATTTAACCCATTCACCAAGTGAAGCAGCAGGCAGGCAGGAACACAGCGCCCGGGAAGCAGCGTGTGGGGACGGTACCTTGCTCAAGGGTACCTCAGTGGTGCCACTAGCAGTCCTGGGATTTGAACCTACAACCTTCTGATCACAGGGGCAACTCCCTAATCACTAAGCCACCAGCTGCCTGATATAAGACTAATTTCCAAACACCATGAGAAGTTTACATTAATGAGGTCAATGAAGGTGTGATTTGCGAGTACTGCTCTGCGCTAAAAGAATGTCTAAAATCTGACATGTCTTGATTGAACTAATTTGTTCTGCTCTGCTTGTCTTAAAATTAAACAAAAGAGAAGCCACAGCTACTGTAAATGTCAATTAGTGTTGGTGTATAATTCTGAACTTTTTGAAGGTTTCTTTCAGAAAATCTGAATCATCCAGCAAAGGACATACTGCTGTCAGTACTGATCAACAGTGCAACCCACCTTAATATTGGTCCAGTGTTGGAGAAGATCCAGGACAGATGTACTCTTTGTGTGAAGAGTGCCGCGTCATTTAAGTGCCAGGCCTAAACAGCTGTGCTTGCTAAATTGTTGCACACATGGCAGGTTTGGTACACTTCTTAGTACATCTACCCCACGGTGTATAACTATAACCGCATCTAATGACTAGGTAACTATATGTGGTTTATAAATAGTTGCACTCTTGTTATTCAGATTGCTTGGGAATACCAATAGAAAGTGTTGCAATTGCCCTTCATGGCACCGCTTGGTTTAAAATTACTGGTGCTGATGGCAAGATCAGAGGAAACAATCCTAACACAACCAGTGCACCAGCAACATGAGATCATTATACAAACCAAACATGACCACAGAAATGTCTGGGTCTAAATCTTCAAACGAGAGCAAGAAAATATTCTGTTTTAGCCAGTAGGCCGATTATTCATCCAAACTTTTACAGCCTGTTTGTCCCCTGGCAGTTTGGAGAACGATTTCCTTAAGATGAGAAGTAACTGTTCTCATATCCACAGCCAGCGCGATGTACAGCTCATTAATCCGCATCAAGCTGTGCAGGAAGCTACACGTCCCACCCCCGCTCTATCACAGTTGCAAATACAGCACGTGTGAGTACAATGGCATTCACTGCTGCAAATGCCTGCTTCTAGCAGGGAAACGTGAACTGCATCTGTGGGAACCGTGAGAAGTAGTTTTTGCCAAAACAACCAACACTGCACCCTTTTGCTCTCGAGAAATGAGGTCAGAAACACTCATCAGCCCTGGTACAAGATGCTTCGTCTTCCGTGAAAAACAAGTGTCTCATGAATGACAGTGCGTCATTGCGGGGAGAATACATCAAGAAGTTGATGCATTTGCTTTTTGAGCCACACGTGCAGCCCACTTTAATGTAACAAGTACACCTAACTCAAGGCGTTTTCTTGTATTTTAACTAGGGGTGTCAAGCAATTAAAAATATTAAACTAATTAATCTAATCTAATCTAATAAGCTCTCTGATTAATTAATCTAAATTAATCGCACACATTTTTGCAGTGAAATATTTACATATATAGATGAATTTTAGCATATGAGTGAATGAATAATCAACATTACAGACTTTCAACGTCTCTTGTATTTAATAACTGTTGTTGCACTGTTCGTGTGCAGTAATGGTCACAGCAATCAAAAATTTGACCTAATATGCTGAGGGAAAAAAAATAAAAAATGCTTCAGCAAGAACAATGATAGAACTACGTCCATCTATAAGATGCAGTTTAAGACAATGTACATACGGACGAAACTAATGATTTTTAAAAGTGTGGGGGGGTCCCTCACCCCCTAATACAATGATTCCGGCGCCCATGCATACAAGGCATCGCAAGCCTCAATTATAACCTAGAAGTAACAATAGAATGACACCCTTTCACACTATTTCGCCAAAAGTGACAAAATAAACTCGGCAGCAGAGACCATTTTGCTGGGGAGTTAGTTAGTGGGTCACAGGTAGACGTGCTCAGTTTGGGTCTGAGTGCCTGGTCCAGTGTGGTGGGCTGCTGGCGCTGGAATCAGGCTGTTCTGGCTCAGACTGCAGGGTTAGCTACTAAACGCTTTGTGATGAGGTGATATTTTAGATGTGATGTACTCCGATGATACAAAAATTCCTTACTGCATGAATTGCAGAGAACGACACTCCTATCAACTGTTCCATCTGTCCGTTTTTAAACGCAAACTTTACATTCACTAGGTCAAGCAACGCGTTCTCGTCTTCTCCCTCATTTTACAGAGCAACTGTGGCCAGAACCGGACCGGGTTAAACAGTCACCACGGCATGCGATTAATCAGAGTTATTTTTTCTGTGATTAATTGATCGAAATGAATGCGTTATTTTGACACCCCTAATTTTAATCATTATTAAAGTAAAGTAAAGTGGCCCCTTATAGTCATGCGTGACCCATTCACCAAGTGAAGCAGCGGGCAGCCAGTGATGCAGTCCCTGGGGAGCAGTGTGTGAGGACGGTACCTTGCTCAAGGGTACCTCAGTGGTGCCATTAGCAGTCCTGAGATTTGAACCCACGGCTTTCTGATCACAGGGGCAGCTCCCTAACTACCAGGCCAGCAGCTGCTTTATATACTTATATTAAGTATATACAGTGATAATAGAATTATATACAAATATAACACAATATTTATTTGAGCTGAGAAAAGGAGGCCAAAATTGGGGTCAAAATTGTCCAAGCATGAAGTAAAAAGAAATTTAGGCTTATGTAACACAGCCTTTTACATTTTGAGCCAAAAAAATGAAACTGGCAAGCTCACATAGGGCTTTGTGGACTTCCTCAGGTTGCAGGTTTTGATGTTTCTCCCATGTAAATCGCTGCTTTTGGGAAGGAGGTAAAGTTGTTACATAAGTATGAAGAAAGACACCAACAGGTGACATCACACTTCTATCCACTGGATTTTTTTTTTGTCCTAAAAAATGTTTTTAAAATGTTTACAAAAATCTACCGGTAATAAAACCAAGAGTGTCTTTCCTTTCCGCCGATCAATGTTTGCCAATATCCGAAATGATTTGATAACCTAAATCTGAGAACCGCTTTTTTCCACAATTGACTCATAAATATAGTGTCATGACAGATGTTCCTTATACAGCAAAGACAAACAGTACTGTGGCGAAGTGCACTTGACTGAGGAGATGAAAGTGTTTTTATTTAAAAGAAATGTTGCAGAGAAAGACATCCAGAAAAGGCTACAGCCTTCCTAAGAGGAACATTCTCAAACAGCTCTTTATGGCAAAGAAATATGATCTCTACACAGAACACTTCTGATAATAATAATAATAATCATAATAATAATAATAATAATCATAAACGAGCTTTGAACAGGTGGCTGACTCACGGAAATCTGTTCAGCGAGACTGAAGGGTTCATGTTAGCTATTCAAGTACAAGTCATCAACACCAGAAACTACAGAAAACACATACTGAAGGACACAAGCATCACAGACACCACCTGTAGATACTGTCACACTGCGCAAGAAACAATACAACATATC
>JBBPCZ010017499.1:0-11755 GCA_037974445.1 Brycinus macrolepidotus
CAATCTCCGTTCCAGTTCATCCCAAAGGTGTTGGATGGGGTTGAGGTCAGGGCTCTGTGCGGGCCAGTCAAATTCTTTCACAGCGAACTCATCCAACCACGTCTTTATGGAGTTTGCTTTGTGCATTTGTCCAAAATGTCTCGGTCAGCCTAACCATTAAGATTGCGCTTCACTAGAAGTAAGGAGCCTTGCCCAAACCCTGAAAAATCCTGAAATACTTTTGTCCATATAGTGTATTTTGATTTTATTTTGATTGCACTGTCTGGACATTACACCTTTTATTTAAGCAATAAATGTTTTTAGGTGGATGTCTGTTAGATATTCCCTTACAAAAACAATGCACATTAATGCTACAAAATTGACTAATTGCTGAATTATTGTTAAAATAATCTATAAAAAATAATATTCTATAATATTTACATACAATTCAGATACATGACTATAACATTCTTTGTGATGTTTTTAGGCCTAGATTTTACTGCCTAACTATTCTGTGCTATTGCAATAGTTGGGCAGTGAATATTTAAGCCCTAATAAACTGTGAAACGTCACAAAATAGATACGGATTAGAATTGTATTTGGAACACAACAACAAGTGTCTAGGGTCTCACTAGCAATGCGCCCTAGATAGGGTGTAAGTATGCGGATTGGAACGCTCCCGAGTACTTCGAAAGTATTTGGAACGCAACAAGAAGTGTCAAGGGTCTCACTAGCTTGCGCCCTAGATAGGGTGCAAGTACGCGGATTGGGAGGCGCGCTCACGTCAAAAGTACGTCAGGGGTAAGTTTGAAAGTGAGGAAGGGAGGAAAAAATAAATAAATATATAATTTAAAAAGAGAGAGAAGGGCGCTAAATACAAACACACCACGAATAAAATGTGAAAAAAATAATAACATCATTAAAGCAGCTACACTCACAGAGGTTTTCTGGCAAATACAAGCAAGGTTCGAAATCACATTCTTTTTATATAAAACAAAATTAAGCTTTGGTAAAAAAAAAAAATTGTCATCGTTACCTGGTTAGCTTTGTTATGCTAAGCTAAGCTAAGCTACTACGCAGCACAATAATAACGGCTGGAGACATTTAGCTCCATGCTAACGCTAAATTAGCAAGCAAAATAAAGAGAAAAAGAGAGAAACAGAGTAAATAAATGACATAGGAGTGTTTGTCAGCGAGTAGACGTTTGAATTTGTTCTTGGAGTAAGTTTATAGAAGAAAAGTAAACTCTTGAAGGGCGTAATTGTGCCGGGACTATGCTAAGCTAAGCTAAGATAACGCAGTTTGATTGGAAACAGTTAGCCAGCCAGGCTAATCTAAGGCAGTATAGAGTTCATTCTGCTTGACTCTGGGTTGTATTGTGTTCATCAGTGGAGCAGATCAGTTAAGCACGCCTGTCTGCCTTGAATTGTGTTGGTTGTTTATTTGTTTGCTTGTGTGTATAGAATGGCTCCTCGTCTCCAGCTGGAGAAAGCAGCCTGGCGATGGGTCGATGCAGTCAAACCAGAGGACATCACACAGGAACATATCGAGCTGGCGTACCGGATTGCTGTACCAGGGTGCAAGAGGGGAACATGCAGGCAACGAGTTGTTTTTATTTATTCATGACTTATTTTTCAAAAACACTGACCACGCTCTGAACTACTATCCTCTCCTCTATCACACACACCTAGTGTTAACTTTACTGATCAGCATCCACTTTGTTCTAACCATCATACACTTCATCAGAATCAGTTTAGAGCTCAATCATTAACACCCCTGCTTGAATTATTAGAAGATAACAGCAAAAAAGCAGCATCTCCACCTGCTCAAAGGTGCTGCAAGTTTAATTTGATCATGCTGTTTTCACACAGGAGGAACTGCAAAGGAAACATGCGGTTCATCTGAATTAATTTAAAGGTCATTTTTAAGATCCCTGCTTCAATAAACCATGTTATTAGAAGATAACAGTAAAAATGCAGGTGCTGCAAGTGTGATTTGATCCTGTTGTTTTCACACAAGTGGATCTGCAAAGGGAACATGCACTTCATCTGAATCAATTCCCACACTCATTCATTAAGATCCTTGCTTGAATAAACCATGTTATTAGAAGATAACAGCAAAAGTGCAGCATCTCCACCTGCTCAAAGGTGCTACAAGTGTGATTTTATCATGTTTTCACACAGGAGGAACTGCAAGGGGAACCCAAACTGTTTAGTTGGGATCGGGGAGCATACATGGTTGGGGGAGATTGATGAAAATGCCTTCCACAACATCGACGACCCCAACTCTGAACGAAGAGATAAGGTATGGACGTATGTTAAGGTCTTTAGACGTGAATGCAGGGTGGTTAGTGGAGATATAAACAGGGAAGTGCGTGGAGAAGCATTCACATATGATATTCATGACAGGTCAAAAAGTCTGTTGCAGTTGCTGAAGTCACTGGAAACACAGGCAGGCTGTTTTCTATGGAAGTTAGGAGGATTCCAGTTAGTTGCACCTACAGAAGGGATTCAGTGGAATGGTTGATGTGACTCAGCTTATATGCACAGACACTCTTTGTGGAGTGATGGATGAGTCAAGTGTCCACACAGTAGGAAAGATGGATGGTTAGTGCTCTCCTCTTAGCATGCTGAGACACTTAATAATATGGTAGTGATATTTCACATGGTAAGACTGTTGCACATAATAAGATATGATTGCAGATTAGAATGTTTTAGCAATAAGAGAATTGCATGATATTGCACATAATGAGATGATAATGCACATAACATTACAACCTGATAAGAAACTGCACAACAAAGTAGCATAAAGTTATTGCACAGATTATTGTGTGGATGTGTGACAGAGGGAGTTATAGAGTCTGATGGCATACAGGTGCACTTTGTCATTATACAGTACCAACTCTATCAGTCAGGCTATTAAATTGTGCACCCTCAGATGGTCTTTGGTCATTAATTGTATACCTACAAAGTTTACCTCTATGTCAGTGTGCCTCATAAATTGGAGAAAAAAATACTTAAATACAATCTTAAGTCCGAGACTCTTTTGTAAACTCAGAGCTGTCCCAGTGTGAACATGATTCTAGTTCAGAAATTCTTGATTTGGGCCTTAAATGGGAAAATTAATAGAATATAATTGCATATGATACAAATAAGCCACATGGCCTTTAACCTCGTTTTGAGAAGTCAGGTCTTTATGAAGGCGTAGCATCTTCTATCTCTTCTTGTGTTGACTTGTATTGACAGTTGTAGTTAATACACATTTTTTTTGCTCTCATTTCAGAACACGTTTGTGGGACTGACAAATCTAGGCGCCACATGTTATGTAAACACTTTCCTCCAGGTGTGGTTCCACAACCTGGAGCTGCGGAGGACGCTCTACCTATGTCAGAACTCCAGGGCTGAAGGGCACAACACAGAGTCAGGTACTTGATTTTTGTTCACAGGAAGCTGATCATGCTGGCCCACCGCTAACTTTTAAAAGTGGCTGGCAATGACAGTGTGATTGATATTTTTAAATACAATATCTGGATTATTTAAGGGAAATTCAACCAGTGCTCTGAATAATACAATCATTAAAATATTAACAAAGTCATTCAGAGTGCTTTGATTACTAAATAGTCCAAATTGTTCACAGTGGTGATGAATGGAACCAGATGTCTGAAAAATTCAATGCCTGGTTACTAATTCCCTGCTTGATGCATGAGACAGTGTTTTACAATAGTTTTGAGAAAGTTTGTGAAATCTGAAACAGTAGGTTTAACTGTTTAACATCAAACTGTTTGGAATGGTTTTTTGACAATTTAGAAGACTGAAGTATGCTCTAATAAAGATTGACATTATTCATTTATATGCCACAGATTCATAACAAAAAAGAAAGTGGTTGCCATTGGTGCCACCAGATGCTGAAATTGTTTCCACTCGCCTAAAGGTAGCAGCCAAGGGCAACTGGGCAGCCGTTAAAGTCAAATCTTGTGATCATTACACTGTATAATAGCTTTTGTGTGATAAGTACATGAAGATCTATATTGAAAAGTGTACATTGTGAAAGTGTTCATATGCAAAGGAATTTAATGAAAACTGCATTAGGCTGTCCTTGATTTGTGTGGGCTTTTGTGTGAATCCCCTAGATTATGAACCGAAGACAATATGTGAACACCTGCAGTACCTGTTTGCATTGCTACAGAACAGCAACAGAAGGTACATCGACCCCTCAGGTCTGGTGAAAGCACTGGGCCTTGATACGGGGCAGCAACAGGTAAACACATGCATGTGTGATCCAGCAGATTTGTTTTTCATATTCTATTTGCCTGATTGGGGTTGTGCTTTTAAAGTAAACTGGTGTGATAACAATTAAAATAACTGATTGGTCTTACCCTAATGAACATTTGGAAGCAAAGTAAGGGATGTTTAATGGTGAAACACCAGTGACATTGCAGAGTCCAAGACCAGCCTATTTCCATGTTCACCAAACCAGTTTGAGATGTTTTAATGATTTATTCAGCATCATATCTCTTTGTAACCAATTTTCTTTTCTAATTATCCGGATTTAGGATGCACAGGAGTTTTCCAAGCTCTTCCTTTCACTTCTGGAAGACACTTTATCGAAGCAGAAGGACCCAAACCTCCAAAACGTGATCCAGCAGCAGTTCTGTGGACAGTTTTCTTATGTTACAGTGTAAGTGACTTTTAAATATTTGAAGATAAAATAACCCTTTATTAGTCCCATGGGTGGGAATATTTGGTAAGGAGATGATTAAAATGAGAGTATAAATGTGAGACATCAGGGAAGTGATGGAAAGTACTTGCAGCAAACAGTGTAAACTAGCTGTATAGATGATAGAAGCCAGCATGTTATTTTTTTTGGTTGGAGAGAATGCAGGAGTTTCCAAGGGTAAAGTTTTTTGCCCTGTTTATTGCTGGGTTTTATAAAGTCAAACGCCTGCATCTCTGTGCCTTAATATTAGTTGGAGTGCTTTCCAGGGTCCTGACTGAACTTTACAGGTCTCTTGAAAAGCAGTGTTTACTTTAACTATGCTGTATATGTCTATCTGAATGCAGTTTATTTTTATAGTAGATTACCAATATAAAAGAGTAGAATTACTTTCTCATTTGAATGATGTTATTGGTGTTCATTTAATAATTTTCAATAGACAGATGGAAAGAAGTTTGCATATGAAATGCATTAGGGCCATTTTTAATGTTAGGACACCTTCTGTGTTTATTGTTACTCCTGATTCAGATGTAATCAATGTGGGCGCTCGTCTGCCTTGCCATCTCGGTTCTACGAGCTGGAACTCAACATTCAAGGACACAAAAACCTGACGGAGTGCATCACTGAATTCCTGAAGGTGACACTTTTTCTTGTTACTAGCGTATACTGATAGCAAGCGTTCAGATTGCTAACATTTCACAAGAACGTTGTGGGTCATGATTATTAGGCCTGTTGTACTAATGCATACAGTATAATGGGTTGGAGTTGGTGATGTTAAGGGACTCTTGAGTAGCTGTCCATGCTGAAGTGGGTTAGAAAATTGCAATTTAAAGATGGCTGATCTAGGAGTGCAGGCTTTTGCTGGAAGATGTTGTTTCAGGTCTGACCTGCCACTTAGTAGATATCGCTTTTAATTCTCCAGATAGACCATCTTGAGGAACAGTTCTCCAGGCTTCCTGAAGGACTTTCAAAGACTCTCATTTTTAGTCCAGTCCCTGAACCTGACCAGTTTCAGAGGAATGTTTTTTTGTTTTATTTAAGCCACACAGTGACCTACGTATGAATCATGTTTTGGCACTTTGCAGCCTGTCGCAGTAAAAAATTTGTTCCCATTTCTTTCATTTAATCTACTCAATATTCCAAAAATAAGACAGTTTGAGAGGCATAAAATAGTATTTTTGTACCAACAAGGTGAGTCAAAGCAAAATATAAAGAAATGAGGAGTAGCTCAAGGCTTTTGCACCATATTTGAGTATTCAAATGATTTGGTCCAGCCCCACTTCTCACATTACAAGAATACCTTGAAATGCTCATCTGATCACTCAAAACACACGGTAAAAATGTTGTGATTGGGTTTTGGGTTTCTGTTGTATCAGTGTTATAAACATAGACCTCAGAGTAAGAGTTAACAGACATTATGTTGTGCAGCTCACATGACAAATGAATTTGGCTGAACTATTTGAAGTACTGTGCCTTGAATCTGACATTTGGTTTGTTGGTACATGCTGGAAGATGTTGGGTTTGTGCCTGATGGTGTCTTCTTTGCCGCTCTGGTTCTGTTTAGGAGGAGAAGTTAGACGGGGACAACCGCTACTTCTGCGAGTGCTGTCAAAGTAAACAAAACGCCACACGTCGGATCAAGCTCCACAGCCTTCCACGCACGCTCAACCTCCAGCTCATGCGTTTTGTGTTTGATAGGTAAGGATGTTCTTTACTCACAGCTGTGATTATGAGAGACCGTGTAGATCTTAAGGGACTCTTCACCCAGAATGGTAATAACAAATAAGAGTTGGAGAGGATTAGTTACCAGCATGTAAGTGGGGTGATTTTCTTATTGTAGGTATTATGTTAAATAACATGATGGTTGTTGCTTTTTTTGCTTCCAGGCAGTCGGGTCACAAAAAGAAATTAAACACATTTATCAGTTTTCCAGAAGTCCTCGACATGACCCCATTTTTGGAAGGAGAAGGTGAAGTTCATAAAGAAAATCAAGCATACTCCACTAAAGTTTGCTGGCATATTGTTTTAGTTATTGTGACAATTTACGTCTCCATGTATATTTATGTGTGTGTGTGTATAGTAACATTTTCTTATATTATTAATTATAAATAAGAAGCTGGTGCACCTGATTTGTTCCTATGGATTTCATCATTTTTACAGTGTATTTGGGGATAAATGAGTATGAATATAACAACCACAACAATCTGTAAAACTGTAGACTTTAAACCTTTACTGCATGCCGTTACCATAGGACAACGATTGCATTTTTTAATTTTTTGCCTGACTGCAGTATAAAAGTTCATTTTAAGTATACTGAGGGCTTTTTGAGTATAATGTGATCTGATCCCATACCTCCGTGGTGCAGTCTGGACTTTAAAAAAAAAACAAAAAAAAACACACACACACACACACAAATACCCACACACCAGGTCTCTGCAGCCCTCTCAAAGTGTGTATACAATTCAGTACTCAGTCACTGAACACTGCTGTTTTTTACAGGCTAAGTTGTTTTTTTTTTTTTTTAATATAACTGTTTTCACATTCCTTTCTTTATTCCTAAAATGTTTATGGATATTTGGCTGTTTTGTCTCAATGATGAGTGTGTCTGTGTATTGATTTCTCTACATGTAAAGTAAAAATGTGTAAAGTGCCCCTCCATGTAATTTTTTTTTCTTCTAGTAAATACGTCATTTTTAATAAGAAAGATACTGGAAAGGGGTTAAATGGCAGTAAGGGGTTAATTAAAAACCCTTAAGATAAAATATCTGTGGGATTAAACAGATGTTTTTTTGCTTATTTTGTGTGTTATTTTTGGTCTCTTCAGAGGAGCAGTGCATATTTGAGCTGAGTGCTGTGCTGATCCATCGTGGTGTGAGCGCCTACTCCGGGCACTACATCGCTCACGTACGGGACGCCTGCACCAACAACTGGTACAAGTTCAATGATGAGGAGATTGAGAAGATGGAGGGCAAAAAGCTTCAGCTGGGCATAGAGGAGGATTTAGGTGAAGAGCAAAACTGGTCCTTTTGCAAATCCCTTCAGCAGCAGAGGTTCTCACACCTTTTTATTTTTACAGGGTGCACGCCATTCAGTGAAAGAAAAAAAAAAAAAAGAGTTGTTTTTCATCTTTTTGTCAGTCAAAGGCTGGCATAGACCAAAAACGTTCATCAGCATAAAAGAATGTGCTAATTTTTAAGTCAAGATTGGTTGGGACAGAAACTTCCACACAACTCCATCTTCAGTCTTTTTGGTTTTGAATGCATTGTGTGAATACAAATGTTTTCAGTGCAGAAGATGTACAGCCCCTCATTAAGCCTTCACTCCTCCTTTTCGTCTTTCAGCTGAAACTGTCAAGTCTCAGACTCGAAAGCCCAAATCAAGCAAAGGTTATCACTGCTCTAGAAATGCCTACATGTTGGTGTATAAACGTCAGATGGAACAGACGGACCAAATTCAGATGAACGTGGAGGTGCCAGGTATGACCAGGGTTCCCTTTACATGTATGTCTTACTTATGAAGCGACCTTTAGTTTTCTATTTCACAGTCTAAAGTGAATAACCTAATAGATATATTAGTGTAATTGGTCTTATGCTTACCCAATGGTGTTACATTGTTATTGAAAGGCTTGAGATGTTTTTGAATAGATATTGAATTTAAGGGACTTAATTGAAGAGAAGGATGGTAATATTGCTCCAGTTAAAGTAATTTTCTCACCCTAGAGAAGCGTACCATGTCCTTTTAATAAAAGTTTATTGTCTTTGCAAAATTGACATTTTTGAGCACCTTATTGACTTTTTGTGTTTTTGGTTTTCCTGTATTTGTTTCTTCTGAAGCCTTCCTCCAGAAGCTGGTGGACCAGGACAATAAAAAGTTTGAAGAGTGGTGCAGCGAGATGGCAGACATGAGGAAGCAGAGTGTCGATAAGGGCAAAGCCAAACACGTGGAGGTCAAGGAGCTCTATGAGCTGTTACCCGCACAAGAGGGTACCTCTTTTTTTCTAAAATAGGAAATTCTGTCACTGTGTCATTTTGATACTGGGCCAAAGGCCCTGGTATTGAGCAAAAACGTTTAATAAAAACTGTGTTGTATATTTAAAATATCACTACCAAGCACTATTATGGGACACAGGACAAGAGGACACAGGCCATTGACTTAATTTATATGACGCTGTGTCCCTGTAGGTGAGCCTTATGAATTTGTGCCTGTGGACTGGCTGAAGAAGTGGCTGGACGACTCTACAGCGATCAAGGCCATCGACAACAGCCAGTTTCTGTGCTCGCATGGGAAACTGCACCCGGACCGCATTGGTGATGCCAAGCGCATATCCCTCAAAGCTGCCGAAATCCTCTTCGGCCGTTATGGTGGAGGACCAAGAATAGACCGTAAGGGCTTTCTGATGCCTTCTTACTTGACCTTAAATTGTTAAAGTATTGCTGAAAGGCTAACTGTCATTGGTATGCCCAATGTTAGGGTCCTTTCTGTGTCGAGACTGTGTTACCAGACGATGCCTAGTACTCCGGCTGAAAAATCAGCTCAATGAAGACTACAGAGAAGTGACCAACCTCGCCAAAGTACAGCTAAGAAGGTATTTCTAATAGAACTCTTATCAGTTTAATTGAGATAAAACTTCCAGAAAAGCAAATATTTTCTTTATCACTGTGGAATGATGGTTGATTTATTTACTGTTTTTAAAATTGATTCTCATGTTTTTCTTTTTGGTTTGTATTTTTGGACAAATCAGCAGTGTTTATCTAAAGCAATGGTTTTCAAACTAGTTAACAAGACTAGTTATGTGGTTTGGTCAGAAGGTAAAAGTGTCCCCTTCCACCTTGAGCACTGCCCTGAAAATTGAATTGAAATGGTAGGTTATAGTGGAAAAATACTTAGAAATTTGGCTAGATAGATGATCATTCTCTCAAAATGTCACCATGCTGTACTCAAAAGTCAAGGAAAAACTTTGTCTTAATAACTTGTTCTTCGTTTTTGTTTGCTGCTTGTTTCCATATTAATTGATAACTCAGTTACAAGTATATATACAAATATAATTGTTAAGAATATACAAATATAATTTTAAATAATGTGAATATTATTGCTGTGATTGTTTGAAAAATAATACAATTTTGTCAAGCTTATTGATTGGCAAAACCAACGCTTGCTTGCTTATGATTATTTCAGTGCAAGTCAATGCACAAAAGATTGTTTACTTTTTTTTTCCTTCAATGTTTTGAATTCATACATTACGGAAAAATGGTTACAGACTATCTGTTAGTGTTTTCATGCTGCGCGATAATTTAGTCGATTCAGATTTGACAGGCAACGTTATGAGTACTGCATTGTGTTTTTTGGAGTTTGATCAATCGTCTTGTAGCTGTAGAAGTTTTTGTGGTTAGTTGTGTGTGCTAACTGTCTAACTGCATAACTGTACTGCTGATGTTCTGACAGAGGATCTAGAAATTAATCTAGCTGCTGCCGATGTGTTTTAGCGGTGATGAAGGGTTCTGGGTAGGCAAGGCGTCTCTGAGGCAGTGGAGGCAACTGGCACTGGAACAGCTGGAGGAAGAAGAAGAGGAGACCAAACACCCCAACTGCAAAACCAACGGGGAAAAGCCCACAAGCACAAGTGCGAAAGGTGCGGTCACAATTTTCAAAATGACTTGTTTTCACCTTTTCCATGTCTTATCAGGGTGTGCACATGTGAATTCTGTCTCCTCACGTTTTTGTTGTTTATCTGCTCTCTGATAAACAGATAATGTAAAAGAGAATGATGGTGATGTTGAGGAAATGAAGACGTTTAATGAAGACATTCTCTGCTGTCATGGTTAGTAAATCTGAGAACGCTTTGAAGAGCCACAGTTAAATGGTCTATAAATCATTTGTAAGATAGATTGTCTTGTCATGATCCTGAATCCTAACTAGATATTTACATTATTCTTGCCTTATGTCCAACAAAGAAGATAGCAGGAATATGTTGGCAAATTCTTTTCTGCCTTAGTACAGTGTGCGTGTGCGTGTGTGCGTGTGTGACTCTCTAGGTGGTCTCAGTATTCAGGAGAGTGAGAGGCGACTGGTCTCGATTGAAGTGTGGAGCAAGCTAAAGGTGTATTTCCCCAAAGCGCCAGAGTTCACCCAGCAACAGGACCCTTGCCAGCAGTGCATGGTAGTCACAAACTAAACACCTTATTCACATAGTCATTTTATCAGTTACGTACAGGTTTTCTGGAATTGTAGTCTAGTATTGTCCATAAAGCATCTCCAGCTCCTGTCTGGAGAATCACAGCCCTCATGGCGTGATGTTAGTCATTAAAGTAATTATTAGATATGAGCTCAAGTGTAGTTTTTAGACACAGTTTGAAAGACGTTTCTGCAGAGTTTTGTCCTGTTCAGTGACAGCATGATCTAATGTATCAGCAGTAGATAAGCTTGTTATGGCTTTGGACTAGGATCACTTATCGATTTATCAAAAACTAAGTAATTCTCAACATTTTGTTCTTACTTTACATTCAGCGCCTAAATGCAGCTGTAGGATTTGAAATGAAACTGAAAACAAAACTTTGAATGATATACAGTACTGTGCAGAATTCCTACCTTATATTTTTGCTAGGAAAATAAGACAATGATTTATTATAACATATGCAAACATGTACATGTAATTACAGAAAATAACACAAAAGAGAATTTGCATAATTCTAACAAGATTAGAATCACCACCACACACAGCCTGAACTCTCTTATGCAAGCTTTTCTGTAATTTCTTTAAGTCTTCAGGGATAGTTCTCCAGGCTTCTTGAAGGACATTCCAAAGCTCCTCTTTGGACGTTGGTTTCCTTTTGTTCTGTTCTTTGTAAAGATGATCCATACTGCTTCAACAATGTTGAGATCCGGTCTTTGGGGAGGCCAATTCATGACTGATAGAGTTCCATCTCTATGGAGTTGCTTTGACTGCATTAACTGTGTGTTTGGGATCATTGCCAATCAGATGCTTTCCAGGTGGCACAATACTTTTGCACAGTACTGCACAAAAATGATCAATAACAATTTTTTAAATGTGATATTTTTCAGAGGC
>JBBPCZ010017507.1:0-14624 GCA_037974445.1 Brycinus macrolepidotus
AACTAGTTCATTTTTATTTGAATGAACTGAACTTTGAACTAGTTCTTTTTCAGTGTGAACTGGCACAACACTGTCTCTCCCCCCAAGTCCTCACAACATTCAGAGGGACTACAGAGAGCATTCTCTGTAGTTGCATGTTGGTGTGGTACGGAAATTGTGATGCATCAGATAGCAAGACCCTACAGAGCATAGTAAGCCTGCTGAAAAGATCATCACAGTCTGCTGAAAAGGCCACCAGGATTGTGGTTGACCCCACACCCTCTTTTCCCTCCTTCCATCTGGCAGAAGAACTGAACTGCTTCCTTTCTCCCCAACTACACTGCCTACACATACTAAACTGTTCTGCCACAAAGAAAAGTTACTCTGTAAATACTCTGTATTTAAATACTGTACATTTTTTCCCTGTTGCCCCTACTTGCAATTTCTGCACAAGTATTTATTCCTGTCTACCTATATTTGCATTCCTCAGCATTTCTGCACACTTAACGAGTCTGCTGCTAGAATACAATATGTCATAAAACAACATTCACTCACACTGGTCCTGTCACTGCTCATGTCAGCTGCACTGAATGTTGACTTGTCCTGTAAATTACATTACTGTTGCTCTTGTGTTTTTTTGCACTCTCTCTTTAGTTCTGTCCTTCCTGCATTCGTGTAGTCTTGTGGTGTTCTATTTTTGATCTTTGTGCTGTTCTGTTTTTTGTTCTTTGTGTAGTGTCATGGTCCTAGAGTAACACAGTTTCATTTCACTGTGTACTGTGTATATGGTGGAAAGACAGTAAACCTCTTTTTGACTTGACTTGACTTGTTTCATTTAAACTGAAATCTGTAAGTACAACCAAAGTACAACGAAACATTTACACTCTGAATCACCTTTGCTGAAATCATTGCACAACTCTCATTTTACCATCTGCAAAGAAGAAAAGGGTGAAAATAAACAGGAAGAGTTAACACCAAACCACCACTCAGCACAATAATGACATTTTTATAACTTTTCCTGCAGTAAAACTGAGAAGCAGCATGCTTGTTTCTCACACTAACAGTCTAGAATACCATCTAATTATTGAAATTTTTGGCAAAAATCTCTTTGAGGTTGACTAATTCAATCTTTAAATTCAATAAATTTCATCTAGGGAACCTTTTTAACAAAAACATGTTTTCACAATTATTGACATCCCTACATGAATTTCTTTGTGCATTCTCCACTTCGCAACAGCAATGAGTCTTGAACTCACAAATAAATATAAAATTTGAACTAAAACACGCAGAAAATGCAATATTTGCAATATTATGTCACCTGTAGAGGATGTGTCAACTTATTGCAAAGAACTGTAGACTGCACAGCAGTTTGAAAAGGTGTTTATAAATGAACCTTTTCATAATGTTACAAATTCATATTCATATTCATTCAAACTCTCAAAGTCAAACCACAATGCTACTGGCTGTGATAGAAAACAGAAATGGAACTGCCTTCTGCATGTCATACATTTCAAACACTTTCCACAGTGATGGAGGCCTGAATCATAGAAAAGGCTGATGGACCATGACTAAGCTGGCCAAGTAGAGACGATTTATTCATACAACATGACCCGCACATCTGCTTTGATTGAGATTGGTCAGATTAAAAGTAAAAAGAGTTATGTACCCAAAAGGTGATCTTAGTTTTGATCTCTCTCTGCCTCTCTCTCTCTCTCTCTTCTTCTTCTTCCTCTATCTCCATTCTACCCTTTTGTCTCTCTCTTTCTTTCCCTACATCTCCCACCCATCCTCCGTTTTCCCTTCCTTTCTTCCTCCCTCTATCTACTTATACTTTCTCTCTCTCTTCCTCTAACATTTATGAATGATCATGTCCTCATAACAAGAAAAGCATTTGGAGCATAATAAAAGCTGTTTATAAACGAATAAATGTATCCTTTGATAGAAAGGTACAACCAGTAATTTAGTGAGGAGAGTAATTTAGTCACATCATTTGTATTATCACTGCTAGTGCTTACTATCATGCATACTAATCGCTCAGACCTGCTGTGAAAGAAAGCTGCTTCCAGTCTGAGGAAAGTGTGATTGCTCAGGGTGTAAAGTTGCTATGATTAAAGTAATTAGACATATTGAAGAACATTCAAATCTAAGAGAGGATGGGCCTATGCAAGTCTACACATTTCTATGCATTCTCATCTAAACGTCTTGCCAGATAAAGGCTAGGCCAGTTCTGTTTCGCACTATCCATCCAGGTAAAGAGCTTCAGCACACACTCTTTAAATATAAGTAAAAGAAATACCAGCTGTTCTTGCATTAAAGTAAGTAACAGAACATCATCAACAGAGCAAGTAGAGTAGAGAAACCAACTCGCAATCTTGGTGTATGTGGCTAAAGTTAATAAAATCATATCATGCTGACAGGCTTTTGTTTCTGGCAAAACTAAAACCAATAAATAAAACTGCATTTAGCATATCAGAATATTAAAATTACAATTATATGCATTAGCAAATTAGGAATGTGCTCAACAGTAAACAGATATTCATTAATGGCCTTGACTCATACCAAGATATCCTAGTTCATATTATTAATATACTAGGCTGGTGGCCTAGTGGTTAGGGTGTTCGCCCTACAATCAGAAGGTTCTGGGTTCGATTCCCAACTGCTTGAGCAGCAAAGAATTTCACACTGTGTGCTGTGCTATGGTGTGTTCACGTGTGACTATAAAGGGCCACTTTACAAACAGGGTAAACTGCTCTGCTGGTGCAAAAATAAGTAACAAAGACAAACAGAAGTGTACACTTGAGAACTTGTCAAGAACATGTTAATTGTTCCATCTAAGAAAAGTATTTTGGTTACTGCAGGTAAAATCTGTTGGTTTCCATGTCAGATAAAAGTTGATGAGGCTGCAACTTCAGATGAGCCAATGAGATAATGCTAATGGCAGCTGGAGTAGTTAGACAAGTTATTGACGCAATGTTTCTGCGTTTGCAGTCACGTCCTTAATAATACATCCTGGGCAGTGTTTCAAGGCACTCATGTTTTTTTGTATAAAAGTGTAATACTTATAGAATTGCAAGCTAAACGCTGCTTATAGTCCTGTTAAAAAAAAAAAAAAAAAAAGTTCATCACCATGCGTAATGTCATGTTCATTTATTTAATCCTAATGATGTTGATATTTTTGTTTTCTGTTAGTTTAAGGGCCCGTAATGTACTTTTTTCTATTTTATTTTTTCCCCAGAGATCCACTTGCAACATTAGTGTTGGTTTAAGTATAAAAAAACACTTAGAATTAAACAGATTGGTTTTGTTCCTCCACTTTTAAGACTGCTGTATGTAAAATATCCCCCCGTTCTGATTGCCTTTTCTGTACTGTGACTCATTCAAAGAAAATTTAGGGCTGAAACACTCCTTATAACTTCAATGTGAATGGGTGGAGATAAGCGACTGTAGACTGAATAGAGAGATATGTAAACGCATTAGTTTTTGTGACATCACAAATAGAGTAAATTAAAACTATCAATTGGGAAATGACTGTTACATTTCTTGAACCACTTTTACATCTTACATTAAACTCTTCTATAATAAACAGTTTTCCATAGTATTGGCCCTTTAAAATGTAGAGTTTTTTCCAGAATTGGCTGAATGATTTTGAGTAAATGTAATTGCAATATTGAGCAAAATAACCATTATTTTCTCTCTAGGCATTATCATGCAGCTCTCCTTCAGCCATAAATAGACCAATCTGTTAATAATACTTTACTGAAACTTTGAAGGCTAGTTGGGAAGGCAATGGCCTCTTTGTTCTCACTGGAGTGGTCTGTGTGAGAGGGCACCTGCACACAAAGGCTATCAGGGCTGGGAAAACCCCAAACGCCTGCTGTGGTCATGACTCTGTGGCCCAGCAAACACATTCACACATCACTGCCTGGGACTGGCCTCTTAAACCTACTGCCAGGTAATTAACACACTGGAATAAATTCCTTTTTTTTTTTTTTTTTGCATTCTCCTCTATCTGTCTGCACAGCTGTTTGGCTGTGTAAACCAAGGTAAAACCAAGGTAAAAGCATCATCAGTCTAAAGACAACAAGTGCTTGTCTTTATCTTGTCGTTTAGAATGTGATCATTATGGCCTTATCAGTTACAGAAACTCAATCTCTCTCTCTCTCTCTCTCTCTTTCTCTCTCTCTCTCTCACACATACACACGCACACACACATGCACACACACATGCACACACACATGCACACACATACATGCAAATGAGCAGTACACAAATAGCCAAGCCCCATAACCACAAAAAGTAGAGGTGGGACAGTATAAAAACTTCCTCCCATTATTAAGTCAATAACCAAATATTATTTTCAATATTATTACAGTATTGTTTAACTACACTCTAAAACACACCCTGAAACCATTTCAGGGATTAAACTGAACCAATAACTTAAAAGTATCTTGACACTTGGTTTGCAAAGAAACAGTAGCATACTGCCAGTGTCTCAACATAACCTCATATCTCCCCCAAAACCTTACTATGAAGAAGGAAAAAAACTTATTACGGAAGTTTGGAACTTTTAAAAAATAATTTTTTATTATTTCTGACAGTCCATTCATGATTCAATTTTAACATAATGTAAAATGCAATTGATATTTTCAAATTATATTAAAACTAAAAAACAACAGAAATGTAGACATGAAGGTTTGTCCCAGGAAAACTAATTGTACACAAACTTATTAAATCTCAAATGTATAATTCATGTGTCATTTGGTGTTACATCCATATAACCATGAAGAATCCCATTCCCAGCTGAATGTCTAATCAGATTCAAGTGTGTAATAAAAAAGTAGGCACATATTTTATGTGACTAACGTAAATGTGTGATTATTTGTGCTCTCCTGTTCTAATGCTATGCTGCTGAAAGTGAGTGTGGTGGACTGAGGAATGTGAAACATCCCAGCCTCCCCCTCTTCCATAGCCTTCACCCCATAGCACGACTGGGCCTGATCTTCAAGACCTCACCAAGATGACCACATCATCTTCAACACCCTAAGAGCTCAGCATAATCAGACAAGCACAAATAAATAAATAACTAAATAACTAATTAAACAAACAAACAAATAAATAAACACACAGGCTGACCATAGAAATTATCATCACGTATTCTTGAACTTTTTTGAAGACAATGATAGAGAATATATGCTTTAACTAATAAAAAAATAGATGCTGTCAGGGCAATGCATTCTGATCCCATTATTTTGGAATACTAGACCTGGTTATAAGCAATTTTTATTATATTCAGTAAAGTACATGCTCATTTTTGGCCAGAATAAACTTTTGAATGTATTCTATCATTGTGTAAAGCTGGGTAAAAAACCCACAAAAGCGCTGACAGACAGTGTCACAGATAGAGAACAGCGACTTAATCATCAACTACACAGGATCCACACTAGCTACACCAACATTCAGCATCCACACTCTCAAGGCTGTCTCTCCCACACACATACACAAACACACAAAACATCACACAAGTACTTGACTTTGAGTTATTGGCTGCTATAAGGGTGTGAATCTCTGATCTCAATGACTTAACTATAATTATAAAGCAGACTGTTCTAGACCTAGAGTCTGTTTGCCTCAGCCACCCCGAGAAGCTGTAAAATACTCAGTATATTCAGACCTATGACCACTTCACCAAAAACGCATTACGAATTCATGCGACAAAACGATTATATTATAAAATGCATTATTTATACTGAAGGAACTGTTCACACTACAGTGAGGTTTGGAAAATAATGAGCAGACAGATTTTAATTAATGTTATTTTAACCAATTAGAATTTATTCCAAAGGTTCCTGAATCAATGCAGTTAAATGACATCCTTCAGATGCGTTTTCACACACTGCCAATGAAGCCAGATTCAGTCTGTTATAGCAATTGCTTCAAAACGGATACTGTTTCTTGTTGTTGTTTTTTTTTTTAATTAACCAAAACATAGTGCTGGCATTAGCTATCAGTGTCTTAAATTAGTCTTCGAAAAGTTCCACAAGATAAGATCCTTAGAGGAAACTTTGAGAGCATAAAGTTCAGACTTGATCCTATTGTTGGTTTAGCCCAGCCCTGTCTTTAGGTAACACACCACAGCTGTCACTCAAGTAAAGTTGAGTATTTATATAGCATTTTTTTACAAGTAACATTGTCATGCAGCAGCTTTACAGAATCTGGGTGAGCAAGCCAAAAGCGACAGAGGCAAGCAAAAGCAAGGAGGAACCAAGACTCAAAAGTGAAACTCAGTCTCCTCTGGCCCGCACTGGATAGCGAGGGAAAGTAAAAGAATAAAACTATGAAGATGACTAGGTGGTAAAAGTGTGCAAACCTAATCACTGATGAGCAGGAGAGTTTCTCGTTAGCAAAAGTAGGATCTGTCAGAGTTTGTAATTAGTAGCAGAAGCCTCTGCAGGAGTAAAGTATGAGCTTCTGAACTTCATCACATATCGACCCCCAGTCTGCACCACTACAGAGCTGATACAACCACTTTCATGTAGCGGCAGAGAGGAGTGCAGAGACAGCAACAAAGATAGGGCAAGCGAAAGAAAAGCAGGCAGAGGGAGGCTGGGCATGTCCCTAAGCCCATGGAGTTATGATGAAATCCCCAGCAGAGAGCAGCTGGTGGATGGACACCCCTGTGAGGCGGCAGAGGGCAGTGAAGGCAGAATGGGAGGTCAGAGGTGACAATACACACACCATCAGCATGAGGGTACACACAACAATAATTATGAAAATAACACTATATTATTCACTTTGTTATACTTTACCTTAAATAAGTTACTAATTAAGCAATTATTTAGCTAACCACTAGGCAGCTGGCAGCCTGGCAGTTAGGGAGTTGCCCCTGCGATCAGAAGGTCATGGGTTTGAATCCCAGAACTGATAGTGGCACCACTGAGGTTCCCTTGAGCAAGGTACCGTCCCCACACACTGCTCCCCGGGCGCTGTGTTCCTGGCTGCCCGCTGCTTCACTTGGTGAATGGGTTAAATACGAGAAAGAACTTCACACTGTTCACACTGTGTGCTGTACTGTGTTCACGTATGATAAATGGTCACTTTACAGTAAGAAAGATGTTTAACGAATGACATAAAAATATTTTATCAAGAATGAAAGAGTCTACCATGCTAAAAAGAGGAAAGATTAAATTTAGATGCATTAAAGCAGGAACTCCCTCTCTACTTTTTAAGCAGCATCTGGCAGATTACAGACATAATCTTTAAAGTGTAGGTCTGGCTCACACACTGAACTGAACCCCCCTCACACACTATGAATTTTCCAATAATGTACAACATGATACAGTTACAGGGCTAAACAGTGAACAGCTATGGCGTGAACATGGCCTCCAGAGTACAGCGTGGATTTACACCAGTCTCTAATGTTCACTGCAGGTGTTAACAGTGTCGCTATTCACAGAGGAGGAAAGGAATTTGTTAATTAGTGAGGGAGTTTCTAGACTGGTTAGGGTTTGGAAACCCTCAGGATGCACAAAAGCTGTTTCACTTTGACCCTTCAGCGGCAGAGAGGAGTGCAGAGACAGTGCTCTCTGTGATTCATTCCAAAATACTACAAAACACAAGGGACTCTTATTATGTGTTAAACGCGGCCCTGCAATGAGACGATTTTCAAAATGTCTAAACACATAGGTTTCAACATTAACCCTAAAATACCTAAAACCTGCCAGTTCATCAGTCTTCACAACATTACTCAGTAATAATTGTGATATATGCCTATGATACTTACTCCAAGTCCTGTTCTAATGTTACATTGTGAGCGTCTTTAATTAGAGAGCACTCCAGGTCTCGCTGCAGGGAAATCTGGTTTCAGACCAGTGCTAAAATAATCCTTGAGTAAGAGAACATCCCAGAGGTTCATCATACAAAAGCACTGCTCATTACTTAACACAGCAGAGGGGTGCTCTACAGCAGGGTTCACTGAACGTGTCCGCAAGGGGCCAGTGTGGCTGTAGGTTTTCATTCCAATGGAGCAGGAGCAAGCCAGATAAAGCTACTCAAGACTGAGATCATTTGATTCAATGACTGGATACAAATGTTCTTCTGTATGATTGGAATGTAGATAAGATTGGTCCCTCTGCACTACAGTTTCAGGTATGAGTACGAATTGGACCATTTGCTGCACATTATGAGAGATCCTCAAAGATAGAACTGATTAATCTCACTAAGTGGGAGAACAAAGTTCTAGGTATCTGACTGATTCTATAGTAGAACATTTCCAGCTTCCACTGGGAATCATCAAATTTAAATACATAAAATAAGAAAACACATCATCTTCAATGATGCACTATTAAATCATAGCCGAAGATGATGCTTTTGCATTTTACTGCATTTAAAAGCAGCAAAATGCAAACGCTACATATTACCATGATCTACTTGCAATGGGTGCTTATATTCATTTTTCTTTTCAAATGGACAGTTACATCACCAGCACTCCTGATTTATTTTAATAAAGGACTGATAAGCTGAAGTAGGCTTTGCATAGTAGCTGTAAATTAGAGGTGGACAATATGGCAAAAATATGGCAAAAAAATGTTCACATTATGACAGCATTTACATTCCAGCATCAAAAGCTGGAAGAGACAAAAAACAGCAGTGCCACATTTTTTAAAATAACGCGACAAAACACGATCCTTTTTATTAACATTTCACACACTACACTGTGCTAATTAAACACGGATAATTACACTCTCTTACTAAAGAAACATGAAATTGATCTGTGTTCTACATCCATGAATATATGTGATGTAATTCATCATGATTACAATGAATTTCGTCATATTACCCAACCCTAATGTTAGTTTTTCTTTTTGGACAAATGCTTATTGCCTAGATTTTCTCAAATGTCTTAAAATATTACATATTGTATCACTAAAAAAATTAGCTCTTTGTATTTAGTCACAAACACTTTCCATCATCAAGATCAGAAAAATAACTGAAAATTCAAAGAATCACACATTTGCCAACAATGCACATTCAAAGTATACAGCAGAAACACTCATCTAAATACAGGGCTAGACAGAGCTAATTCCCATAGCCATGCACAGAGCCAGTGCATGGCTGAAGGACACGACTGGTTACAGTAACAGAAGTATTGCCTTACACAATCAATCTGCCTGGGCTACAGGCTAATAAATAGAGGGGCTCCACCATGGAGATGACAGACAACAAGCTCTAGCGTATTACACAGGAGCTTAATCACCAGCTTTGATGCTCAGATATCAGATGATCAACTTGTAAAAAAACAATCCCCAGGATAAACATATCATCTAATCTCAAATGTATGACAAGCTACTGCATATTCATAACAGCAGCAAATATATATTGACTGTACAGACGTATCTGTTAATGCCCAGGGGAATACAATTGATATATTTTTGCTCTGCCCACAAATGAATTTCTCCATGGCAAAGACCGTGAAGTTGCCAGATTTATAGGAAATCCCATGCAAACCAATAAAAAACAGTTTTTAATTTTAAATATTTATTTCCTATGAACATATAACATGACACTAAAGACAAATGAGTTTTTTATCTAATTTTAATTAGCTAAAACATACATAATTGCTGTTTGAACTGGAGATTCAGGTCTTGTAGCAGCTCTAAAGACAATGCACTACAATTTCTCCTCAGTATGTTTATTGCCAGTGTCCTTTAATTCTTGTCCATCCTTTAGCAATAGTTGCTATGAAAGAATGCATTGTGGGTGGAGCGTGGTCAGTTGTCTGAGGAACTTACTATTCTGTTGGTCTATTAGATTTCTGCTGGGTTCAACCAACAAAGATGCTTCCTCATCAATAATCCAGGAGCCCACTGTTTCTGCAGTGTCGTCCACTTCTGAGCTCAAAAGCCTGAGCACAGCACATACAGTGTACCTGGGTATGCACATGCCTTCATTTAACTCCGCACATTGACCTGAGTTACTCAGCTGGTAATTCTATACAGAGCATGTCCAACGCCCTGTAAACACAGGAGCTTCTTTCAACAAAGCGGTATCACCACATATGGCCAGGACCAGATACTGAGGGAAATCACGCACATACACACAGAAGAAAAGATTCACACTCAACAAAACAGATCAATACGCCCGACTGAGATGTCATTTCGGTTTTGATCCTGTGGATGGCCTAACTACTAAGTGATACTCTGTTCCAACAAAATAAAATAAACCGTTCCTGTTCAGGGTAAATACAGTATTCATTTCCAATCCAATTGCATTCATTAAAAACCACTGAACCATCCATCAGAAATTCTCCAGTAGCTGTTTGCCAGAATTTCAAGCATTCTTGTAAATTTTGCTTTTACTTAGAGAGAAGTATTTGAGGGATAAATATACGGTAAGTGCAGTTTCAGAAGCGTCTGAAGCACTTTCAGACTTGTTTGTGGTTTGGAGCAGATTTATCTCTGACCATTTACAAAGTGAAATTTCATCAGGTCTGAATGTCTTTGCATGTCAACTGGAATTAAAACTCCTTAACTACTTGTGATTGTTTGCTATTGTCAAACTCGTGGCTTAGAGTTTCATGGTCCCAGTTCCACAGTGACTAGAAAAGCAGTACAGTATAATGGGCTGAAAAACAATGACTGCCTTTGTCTCTATGGAATAGACCATGCTGACTACAGAAGAGAAAGCAGTTAAAGTGTTATCAAGAGCCTACACAGTATACTAAAAAAGAAATGCTGCGAAGAAACACCCTCTTCACCAAGAGTCTGTACAGCTGGTCTATAGCCTATAGTTAGGGTGAATAAGAGAAAAGTACTGAATGTACTTGTATAAAGGCAATTCTAGTCCTTCTCATAGCAATTTTGAACATGGAAATAAAGATCAAGAAAGAGTCAGACGACAGGTTAAAACTCCACCGTTTTAAATCTGATCTCTATCTGCCCCATCTGTGTTGTACTGAATGACTACCATAGACCCATAGACGTGAAACACACCTATAATAGAAGTCAAAAAGCATTTCTAATCAACAGGTTCTCAGTTCCTTCCGGGGAAGTGTGTTAAAATTGCCGTCTGAGGTGATCAACATTATGCTACAGATGCAGCAGATTAAGACTGGGTTAAAAATGCTGGGATATTCCCTTAAGGTCATGCTAATCCCATGCAAAAAAGTATTAATGAAGTACAAAGCGCAGTAGCGGAGCAAGAAAATTTCTCTTTCTGGCTGCGTGGCAGTGAAGGCATTGAGGCAGTTGGAGCAGTCCTGTCTTTAGATGACACACACTCACTCACCGATGAAAAAGAAATGCCTCCCAATCATTTGCCACAAACACTGATTGGTATCTGAGAAGGGGAAAAACAAGATGCTCGCTATTCTAAGCAGGCGCCATTTCCAAGTAGCCTTGGAAGCTTTGCCGCATTTTTAAAAAGCCTCCCTGGTGTGCTGGAGAAACCATTTAGCTGAAATAACCTCTAGCAGATGATATGACACATGGGACTTGTCACTTTGGATTGCAGATCAGCTTTTCTTTCTGGAAGAAATTCAGTTCTGCATCTTTTGGATGTCCCCAAGACAAGTTAATCCTCAGAGGATGAGACTGACAGACGGGTTCAAAAGTCTGAAGAAAGAAACATGGTGCTGTCTTTCAGTCATTAATCTGCAGCATCAGGGTTTGCTAGCAGATACAGTTTATCATGTAGACTTAATATTCAGTATGGGTAAAACTAATATAAGACTTATATGGCAAACATCACCATACTGTTGTTGATGATACACATGCAAGTTGAAACAGACGAAAGTCAGTTACATATGGTTAAATTGGTTTTTGTTGTTAATAAAAATTATTATTGCTCTAAATCTTTTTTTTATGATAACAGTTGTTGTGCGATATTGTACGGGATGTACAATAATATCAGAAACATTTCAGTATGAGCTGGGGGTGTAACGATGCATCGCAAAATCACAATATTGCGATGCAAGAACATGATAATGCGTGTTGTGGAGTCCAGCACATATATGCCACAACAACAATACATACTGTTGTAAATTTCTGCATTGCAGATTTTCTCAAAATATCATGAGAATACTGTGTATCATAAATTGAATTGTTCAGGTAGATGTAGTTTCAATTTCTGCATTTCATCAGCAGATATGAAAATATCAGATATCAGCAATGGCCCACAATTTCCATAGTGGTGCATCCCTAGCAGCTGTTCTAAAACTACTGACCATAATCATGGTGTACTCAAAATTGTGTACTCTGACATTACTATTACACACACATATAGTCAAATTGCCCACCACAACACTAAAGTTGGAAAAAAGGAGTCAGGCTGGTCTGTGTTTGTTAAAGAGGGTACTGCAGCCAAGGCTATTCAGATCAGGTCGCTGTGTTGACTTGTTGATATACAGTTTCTGCCTGAGGCAGCGACAGCCGTATTAGAGATGTGTTCAGAGTAGTCAAGGTGAGTAAGGCTCAAAGTCAATCTGTACAGCAGCGATATGGCAAACGGATGAGCTGTAATGGACAGAAAGGCTGCAGCCAAAAAAGAGTAATCACAGCAGTGGCATGCTGCTGCCACTCCCTTTAAAAGATCACATCAATAGCCATAGAGCTAAATTACCAATAATGCGCAGGAACACGCACAGTTTGAAACGGTTTCAGTTCATCTCAAGTGCCAGATTTAATCTCAAGCCTCATATTCAAAACTGTGGCTGGTTTGTCTGAATGCTTTCCATCACGATATCCTTTACATATCACTACTGCAACAACAAAACCTTGAGAGTCCAAAAGGTAAACTTTAAAGAAGGTGGAAAAACACTGTAAACTTAAAAGCAGGTGAATGTAGGTTTTGAGCTGACAGGGACGATATAATCTTCACCGAACGCGAGCAAAGCTCTCTCCCAGCTGACAGGAACAACAAAAGAGGAACAGAAGCATGCCTGAACAATCTCAGGGTGGTACCATTTCACAGGCAGACTGATTCAGAAAGCTATCATCCAGGGCAAAAGGGTGGAGGTAGATAAGGTGTGCACTTGTGCATTACACACACACAATAAAAAACAGTAAAATCTTTTTCGCTGTGTTACATACACATGCGAAAGCACTCAGATACCAGCTGAGATTCTTTGAGGGGTTAATTTTACTCTGAGTCATTCACTAGTTCATCTGGATCAATAGCCCATACAGCGACTTCTCACTTTCTCTAAACTTTTAATGTAATTTGGTCCATTTAGACATAACACAATGCATTCTCTGTGGCCTAAAAGGCTCCACTGCCTTGCCTAACCTACTTTCTTATCTCAGTGTCTGCTAGGTGAAACGTGTTAGGTTGAGCCTCTCATGTGTGGGCGTACACTTCTTAAAATGAAGTTGCCAAAAAAGGGTTCTCTGGAGTGATCGCATAGAAGAACCACATTTGGTTCTTTAAAGAGCCTTTCAATGGATAGTTAAAGGGTCTGAAGAAGTTTAAAGAACCTACGCATAACATAATGATTCTATACCAATTCCATTTTTTTAGTATCTTATATTATTTTAAAAGGTTCTATATAGTTCTAAATGTGTCCTTTGACTTGTAACAACAGGTGAAGTCTTTTTAGTGCTCTAAAAAGCCTATTTAAAAAAGGTTTTCAAAGACGATATATAAGACATTCTCCATCATAGAGAAGGACCATTTAACCAGAAAAAGAACCACTTAAGCATTCAAATGTTCCTTTAAGTTATTTCAGAGTTGGATCTCACTATAACCACTGCCTTTACTAAAGAACTCTTGAAGAACCTTTTTAAGGGTGTTTTTCCTCACACAAACCTGAACTGTGTAATTAAAAAGCTTGGCTTCATCAAGCTTATTTTGCTTTTTATGTTTGTTAACTGAGAACTATGGGGTTATTACCACTCAACCAGTCTTGTTCAACAAACCAGAGTAGTAAAATAGTAAAACCAAAGAGACAACAACATTCAAACAGTTCCCACCACCTTTCCCCTCATCTGTCAAACACATCGTTTTAAATAAACTGAGAGGTCAGAAGCACAGGACTCAGGTCCTGGAGGGTCGGTGTCTAGAACAGTTTGGTAGTTCCCCTACTAACACACCTACTAAACCTGGCAATTAACAAATAAGATGAATCAGGGGTGCTGGAGCAGGAAAAACACTACACTATACTGGACAACAGCCCTCTTCCACCAGAGCTGTGCATCTCAGCTCTAGTATGACTGTCAGTTTTGGTACCCATATGATAACAGTGGGTGTTTCCTCTTTTTATCACGTTATTTCAGGCAGCAATGTGTTAGAAAGTCTAAACGTACCGGGGCTTCACCACACATGACACACACAGGGTCCAGTGTGTGTTGGAGTATAGTCTTCAACACACTCTCCATTGTCCCTATGATCTACACATCATAGTTCAACGAATGGGGCAATACACCTATTCCAGCAAAGACTGCTGACACACACACACACAGAAGTAATATTCACACACACACACACACACACACGTAATATTCACACACACACACAAGTAATATTCACACACACACACATACACACACTACATCTCTTTCCCTCTTTCTCTCTCTCTCTCTCTCTCTCTCCCACACACACACACACAAAGAGAAACACACACACATACCATATCTCTCTCTCTCCCCCACACA
>JBBPCZ010017518.1:0-14623 GCA_037974445.1 Brycinus macrolepidotus
TTGGTATGCGCTGTCATTTTCTTTGGTATAAGCAGGGTAAATACAGTAATAATTTAATTTAAATTATTAGTTAGGTTCTAAGAAAAAATCTGCGAACGACTGAGGCATCGAACTCTGAACCGAGACTTCGCGGGGGTCGACTGTATATACATCTGACATCAAATATTATATACATATAAATTCGCCATAACAATTACTGGTACTGCCTACATGACACTGTTACATTAAGGGATAGAATATGATATCTGCCCTGTATGTTTGTGGCATGGAAATGTCAATGTTATGTAGCGGCAAAGTGTTACTGAATATTGTAATATTGCTTATTGTAATACTTTTTTCAGTCATTCACAGTGAAACTTCATTCAACCATTAAGTCACAGAAAACACAACCAATTGCAAATTGTAAATCTAATATTATATTATTAGTTTATACAAATTTACAGCGTAGTTAAGCCAATTTCTTTTTTTTTTTGCAGCATTCAAATAAGGGATTGCAGATTATATCTTATTTACTTACACAACTTTGTCCTCAATAATATATTCATATTAATATTTACACTACATTTTTACAGCAGGTGATGGGTACTGGCACCATTTCAGAAAAGGTAAAACGAGGCTATGACAGCCATTTAGTTCAGATAGACCCCAGTGAAAAAACAACAGCCTGTGAGAGGACTCTCGGCAGATGATCCCTGCAGCTACTGACACAAGGCGATTTAAAGCATGTTTTTTGAGGGCCCTCATTGTTACATGGCCCCGCTTCTCACAGATCTGCTGCTGTAATGATCTTTTTTGTCATTGTGAATGTTTTACACAGCCCTCAGCATTTTCATGTGCTTTGTTCCTTAAAGCTCCCTATTGTTTCATGTAACGCTGGGTTGGCGTTTGCTTTCATGCCCTAAAGAGTTGGCAAGTACTCATCCAGGTTTTAATTTAGGTTTTCGACCCCCCTCCCCCTCCGTTCCCATCTCATCCACACTCTAGTTTACACATGATGTCAACCAGATCTCATCATGATGTCAACCACAATGAGAATCTCCACTTGGTAAACATCAGTCTCCAATAACCAGCTCTTTTCACAGGTCTGTATATGACCCATGTAATAATGATTAATTCATTCATGATTTATTCTCTAAATATTGGCAGTGCAGGTCAGAAAGGCTGTCTTTTTCTGAGGTCAGACAAGGGAGTTGGGAACTGTCTTCCAAAAAAAATTAACCCAGGGACTTTGAAAAAAATATGCTCATAGAAGATGTACAAGAGAAGTTTTATATCATTGCTGTCAGAACAAAACAAATAGCAACTCCAGAAGGAATTCATAATGGAAGTTAAAATAAGAAGTAACTTTGGACCACTTCTACTGATTCACTCATTTTAAATTGATTTTTTCCAATTTAAACTGGAAAAAGGGTTTTGCTCAAACAGCAACAATATGCACTTTACTACTGTGCACTGTGGTACCCAGCATACTGTGCATTTAGGGGACTGATCTGAGTTGTAGGTAACGTGAAGCACATGTGACAATGCTGAGGTACCATCAGAGTAGCATATGAATCAATAATCAACATTAAAAATGTTTATTTCTATTTCTCTGCCTTTTGCCGAAAACCAGTCTATCCTGGAAATGAATCATTGTGATATCCATGAGGCTGATGTATGCTGTTTTAGAGGCTAATCATGCTGCAAAATAATCATGAAAAATATTCCCACTTTTCTTACAGTTGCACTCTTGCACGGGTGTGCAGACAAGTTTCAACGCTGAAACACACCGCACAGCTGTGGACTGACATCCTGTAGCGAGGGAGCCATCAACAGGGAAATGAGCCCACAGACTTCACATCCACATGGCTATGATGGAACTCAGACGAGGTCAACTTGTGAACGTCAGTGAGAGTAATAAAACAGACTCGCCCTATTGGATCTTTTGAGGCATTGCTATCAGAATGTTTATGAACTTTAGGAGGGTCAGAAAATGTCAGTTTCTGCAGCTTATCTCCATGTGCTGTGTCCTGTCAGTGCTTATGGTCTGCTGGGAGCAAGTGGATCATCATGTAGTGAGCCATGTGAAGTCCTACTCTTATCGTTACTTGATCAACAGCTACGACTTCATCAACAAAAGTTTCAGCGTGAGCAGAGAGGAGGCTGACAGTTTTGGTAGCTATCCATTCCTTATCAACCACGAGAACACGTGTGTGGAGGACGATGTGCTGCTCCTTCTGTTTGTCAAAACATCCCCAGAGAACTTCAAGAGAAGAGAGGCCATCCGCTCCACATGGGGGAACCATACTTACATCAGGAGGGAGCTGGGGGTAACCGTGAAGGTAGTTTTCGTCATGGGCATCCACCCAGATCAGCACAAGAGAAGCACGTTGCAGAAGAGGCTCTACATAGAAGACCAGGACCATGAAGACCTGATCCAGCAGGAATTTTCTGACACCTTCCACAACCTGACGGTGAAGCTCCTGCTGCAGTTCCGCTGGGCGCATGCCAACTGTGCCCATGCCCAGTTCCTTATGTCTGCTGATGACGACGTCTTCATCCACATGCCCAACCTGGTGCGCTACCTGCAGGCCCTCAGCCAGCAGCATGTCCAGGACTTCTGGGTGGGCCACGTCCACAGAGGAGCCCCTCCAGTTCGACGGAAGGACAGTAAGTACTACATGCCTGTGCAGATGTACCAATGGGCTTCGTACCCAGACTACACAGCTGGTGCAGGTTACGTGGTGTCCGGAGACGTGGCTGCCAAAATTTACCAGGCCACCTTGTCCCTCAATGCTTCTCTCCACATCGATGACGTTTTCATGGGCATGTGTGCCATCACAGTCGGGGTTTCACCCCAGGAACATGTTTACTTCTCTGGTGAGGGAAAAGCCCCTTACCACCCATGCATTTACGAAAAAATGATAACCTCGCATGGACACGAGGATGACATTGAATACCTGTGGAGGGTGGCTACTGCCCCTGAGGTAAACAGTATATCCTCAGGATTCCTAGGGAAGCTGTACTGCACAGCAGTGAAAATGATGCTCCTTTGTAAGCCTTATATTTCAAACACGTACTCCTGCAAAGCTGCCTTTTCATGATGCACTGTGAAAAGGACAACAAAAGACCAGGCAGTATTTGTGTATTTAAATATTAGCTATTTCAGTGAAAACACCAAAGCCATTTATTTACGGATATGTTTACTATTCTTCCGAGAAATGAAAACTTTCAATGTGGACCAACCCATGAAATTTCAGTCTGTGAAAATCTGCAAGAATCTATTTAATGTACTGTTACCTCGGATATAACTTATTTCACAGCTATTTGTGTTTTGATTGAGATGACTTTTTTGAATTAAAAAAAGGTTGTGGCACAGTGTTCTATCTCTTTCTCTTTCTCACCATTACCTGACCAATTCTCATCCTCACTCTCACACAACCCCTGTTTCAGTGACCAGAGCCACTAGTCATTTCCTCCCATCAGCATTTGCCAAGACAGTACTCGTAGACCACATCCTCTTAGTAGTTTCACTCGAACAACTCTTAGATTTTCTCAGAACGTGTTTCTTTACCACATACCTACTTATTTAACGGACCAAAAAGAGAGCTTTTACATCAAACAAAGTCCCTAAGCAATTGTATGCAGACGCACAATTAACAAAACCCATGTGAATGGTCTTGGTGTTCTTTTTTTGTTTTGAACTAAACCTGAAAATGAAGGAGACTTTGTCTAATACTACTTAATGTAATTTGCTAACACTATCTCAGTGCAGTCCAGCAAACAGCCAGACACCAACCAAAATAACTGCAGCATTCCTCTTTCTATAATGACTTTACAGGCAAGAAGCCAGGCAAAACTGGCCTACATCTTACTGCTACATTTGAACATTAATGAAATTTATTTTTACAGGTGTTCTGTTGTTTTGTTTTCCTCTAAAAGTGCTGATAAGGAAGAACTAATGTAATAATACATACATAACTGTTCCAACGTTTTAAGCATCTAAAAAAACTGTTTTAAACTTTTTTCTTCTGGCAGTGACACTACAAACACTAGTTAAAACATGTCATAAAATTAAAATAAGTACAAATTATCATAAGAGCAGTAATCATGCACGTAATGAGTTTTTTTTATTTAATTTTTGTTGATATCTTTGGTAGAAGAATACAGTTAAAAGCATACAAAGAAGGCTCCTGAATTCTCACTGCACTCCAAACATTGCCTATATTTGTTCCATCAGCAACACACCTCGTTTGATTAAATTTATTTTTATTTATTTACCCTTATAGTCACGCGTAAACACACAGTGTGAACAATGTGAAAGTCTTTCTCTGCATTTAACCCATTCACCAAGTAAGGCAGGGGGCTGCCGCCAATGAGGGGCGCCCAGGGAGCAGTGTGTGGGGATGGTATCTTGCTCAATGCCCTAACCACTAGGCCACCAGCTGTCCAATGAGCTACTGATTGGCCAAACTAGGACCTGGATAGCAATAGTAAATACTGGGCTTCCTCTAATAGTCCTAAGGGCTATATTTGCTCAGTTCCATTGGCAGCGCACCTCTTTTTATTCACATGTATATTAGGGGAACTGTGAAGTAGAGCCCTTTTCCTAAATAAATGGGACATAGAGAAACTGAAATAAAAATTGGTAACTTTTCAGAAGAATGAAAAAAATATTCATAAACGACAATGAAATGAAAGTACGATTTTTGCAAAAAGTATGTAAAAACGTAGTTTTGGAACATGTCTTTTGTTCGATTTATTGTGAAGGTCAGATGTTTTCGAATCATTTGAAAAAGTTAAAAACAACTAAAATGGAGATATGAGGTTTACGATATAGCTGCAGTAGACTGTTTCATAATTTAAAATGTAAATCTCATAATACACAATACATATTGTCACCGGTCACCTTTACTCCTTCAGTTTCCATTTTTCTACTTCATTTCAACACAAAAGATACCCTTTACATTCTGCAAAACATTCATAATGCACAAACCAACAGAAATGCTCAAAAATCATTGGAATAAAAACTCTTATATAATATTATAAATAAAGAATATTTTTTGCCCTTTCCTGTAAAGTTAACATTTTTGGAAATGTTTGTTTTTTGTCAATGATATATACTTTTGTTGCATAAATTCACATTTAATGTACTGTTCCCTCTGACTTTGAGTGCTTTTTTGTTTATAGTTATATTACATAAAGGAAACTGTTGTTGTTGGAACAAAAGCTCTTATCTCCATAATAGTAACAGAAGGAAAAATTACTTTAAACATTTCATGGAAGTTGATATAGCAAGAATTTATGAGGTAATTTGGTATTATTCTGCATCAAATGTTCCTACAAGGTACGGGGTGGCTAGTATTTTCCAATCATTTAAAAAAAAGACTCATTAGTTTCAGATAAATGTGTAAAATTAATTCTGTACACTGTGTCCATCTAGCTATTAGTATGGGACACTTAATTGAGAATTACATTGTAAAAATTTACATTACAATAGACATTATTATAGTCTCATATTTGAAAGGTGGTAATCAAATCTTCAGGTAGATTACAACATACAGTATTACAATATGTAACAACTCAAAACCCTTGAAATGAATAAAACTAGGATATCTTTAAGAGCCTTAAACTGAACGATTTTAAAGTACACCATATAAACTATTACTGTAAATTATTACTGTAAATTACTTAAGTATTACACTTTAATTAATAGGCATGATAGGACAATTTTGGCACATTTGTATATTCTTGCTTCTAACTAAACTGTTTTTGTTTTTTTATTTGGTTGGTTGTTTGTTTTTGTTTGTTTTTTTTTGTTTACTCCCTGTGCTTAGAAACAACAACCACATCTACAACCAACTTGCCATAAAATGGCAGAAGTTTTAAAATGGCTAAAATGGCTAAATGATTCACCAGACTTAGATGTATATACTTAGATGTTTTGAATCAAATGTACTAGTGAAGCAAAGCTGCCACTCCAGTTGCTTCCAAGTCCCTGAGAAGACACAGGGTTGGCAAGGCATAGCTGGGTGTGGTTTCATAACACTTGTACTGAGAATATTAGGACACATTAAATTACCTGTGTGAGGAAAACCTTTATAATGCTGGGAGTGGCTGGAATGCTCGGTTGATGATGTCCTCATAAACGTGAGGGCGGAGTCCGGCTCAAACTTACCTCCGTCTGCTAGACAGGCTCTCCTCTGTCTCACTGGTCATGACAATGTGGCTGGAACCTCCTTGGCTTTCCTCATGCATGACTTCAATCTTAAGCAGGACACAGACAAGATTTTCTTATGAGGAAAAAAAGCAGTGTCACGGGAGGAAGAGAGTAAGCCCACAGTACACAGTGATTTGAATAGTTTCAAATAAGGACTTCGTCCAGCTGGCATGGATATACCTTGATGCCTCCTTTGGACTTGCGAATGTTTTTCCTTCTTGCTAGCTCGGCATCGGTGGGCTGCTTGGTCGAACTGTTCTCTGAGCCTCTGCGGTTTGGTGCTAAAAATAAAAATTAAATGCATATTAAATGGTAAAATATGTTCAGGAACCTCAAAAAGTGTGATAGTTGTAAGGAAGATCTTATTAGTATATGAAATAATTTACTGGAAAAATAAAGGTCTCATTAATATACGAATTAGTTTAATGGAAACGTTTTACTGATATCTTAACCAATGAGGTCTTCCTAAAAATTTTAGCTTGTTTAAATATGTTAAATATTACATATGAAATAAATAATATTTTACTAGGCTTAAAACAATGTCAAAAATATCTAGAAAATGGTACAAACACATTAACAAGAATTTTAGGCACATTAACTTAATTTAACACGATTTCACTTCCCAATATATTCTTATTAGAACAAGCGGGAAAGGTACAGAGAAATAAGATTTTAATTAAAAGTGGAGCAATAATTGTCCTTGAGTACTGACATACAGAAGGTATGAGTTGGACACACTCTATGTCTGGCACACTACCAAATTTACCTCACCTTAGATCTGCCAGTCTTAGGTGCTGTGACATTCTCGCAGAACTGGTTAGCACAGATGTAGACAATTTCACTTTGAACTCATATGAATTTGATTAATATATCATTTATTCAAACCTCTTTTGAGGTCTGAATTGAGAAAGAGTACAATATTCAGTTTAATAACTCTTTAGTAAAGTAGCGTAGTAACATAATACAGACACCTGTTGTGATGAACTATAGGTTGCACCAAGTCTTTCAACTGCAATGCGTGCGACTGCATGTGTAAATGTTCCATTTGTGGTCAGGCAATGCTTCAGCAAGTACTGCAGGGCAAAGATATTGGTTGACAAGGAAAGTATCTGTGGCGTGTATACCTTGGCCTGTGGGCCGTGGAGTTTTTGGTGGGGTGCGCTTAGGTGATGATTCAGGACGAGGGGCAACAGGTTGCACAGGCCTGGTCTGCTTAGCAGACAGCCTCTTTAGACTGATGCGTCTCTTCTCAAACATCTCTTGCACTTCATCAAGCCTTTTCAAAGCATTCTGCACGTTGGTCTGCACAGACAAATTACAGGGGTTTTTTATGCAATGTAGGACAAAACATACAAATCTTTTAGCTTTATTTTTATAACTTAATGTGTTTCAAGCAGTATCAGTGCAGAAGCAGTAAAAAGTTTTTGCTTATGTACTGTTTCAGAACAGCTACATGACTGTTGAACTGTGGATGATCCTGCTGATGTCCTCGTTCTCAATGCAGTCAGATCACGTCTTTGTAGGGCTATTCCTTTTTACTTGGCAATACAGTGTTAAAACACAAAACTACTTTAATGCTGATAAAATGAGGGTAAGTAAAAGAGAATGTAAGTTGTTTAGTCCTACCTAGGAATAAAATGCAAGTCCTTACTTAAAGCATGCAACAATTGCACTTTTGGGCTGTAATTCCTTCAGTGTAATTATAGCAAAATTACATAACAGGTTTACATTAATTGAAAGGACCCTCAGTCAGGAATTCTAAAACCAGTAGAAATGTGAAACCAGTAGAAATTTTACCAGGGAATATTTCACAAAATTTAAATAAAAACACAATTTTTGCATTTAACTCACATTAATGACATTCAAAAAAATAAAAAAAGAGTGATGGCTCTGCTTTTCCTGGTTCTCTTGGACATGATGCGGCAGATAGCAGAAAACTCAGCTTTTATCACATAACACTACTCAATGGAAACACAGACCACTCACAACTGTGATTTGTCAACTTCGTAACAAAAACTGTTTCTGTTTTGCGCAAAACTGCAATGGAAAACTGCCTTAAGACATTATGCCATTAATTCAGGAAAAATGCCACTAATATGTACAAACCAATAGTTTCAGGGCAAACTCAGTAATCAAACTGATACAAGACTGCAAAAGAAAGCATATCACGTTACTCTGAAGGTACCAGGTTCTTCTCTCATCCTTGTGTAAAATAAGTTAAACATGCACACTGAACAACAGTTTAGTCTGTATATAACGTGAAACTGAACTGGAAAAAGCAAGCACACGGAGTGCCAGTAACTGTGGCATTTTTAGGTTTGCCTTAATGAGTAAACAGAACCAATTTTATCGTTTTTTTATTCATTATCATATAACAATGAAAATATATTTATATCTAGGAATAATTATTATGTATGCATGATTACTATCTTTGAAAAGCCTTCTTAAATTTTGTTGTGTCAGTTCTTTGCACAACAGTAAGTCCACAACTTCAGAAAGGAAGCCAGATGTCATAAGTGACAAATAACTGTACTATATTTCTAAGTAATGAACTCCGATTATGACTATTGATTTCTGTTGTTTTCTATTGATAAGTTTTTTTCCTTCAACATGTATTTCCCTGGAAAATGACAAGGACACATGGAACTGTAAACAACATATCGTATGACAGCTACCAACCGCAATAACTCTTTCATTTTGCCTTGCAAATATCGATGTCAAGATTACAGATCAGCTCTTATTCTGAACTATGTAAAGCCATTTTCTGTGGGGAGCTAACACCCTCTACACATAAGAATGCTGGAGGAGAAATAGAGGGATGTTATGCTGGTTCTAGGAGCATGTCGTTCATGCTGCTTCTCATCACTCACTTTTCTTGCTCTCAGACCACAAGCCAAGTACTGCACCAACAACAGAGATTTACAAAAAAGAGGGTTCAGACAGCGGATGAAGTGGGTGTAAAAATACACTCAAGAAGCTGAAACCAGCACACATTCACACCATGCTGAAAAAGTTCACCATGTTACCACAGTTTTAGCAGCACAGAGGAAACAAACCCTTCACTAATCTGTTTCTCACGAACATGCAGTGTTCTGTCTGCTTGACTTCATTTAACTTTATGAAACAAAAAGGACATCCATAAAGTACAATCCAACTGTGCCTGACCGCTTCATCATCAGTATGAGTACAGATTAGGCGTGTCACAGTTATGAGACTTTAGATGACAAATAATTGTCATACAAATGACTGCAATTAACATTTTGCTTTTTTATTTATTCCATCAATGTATATTCCTAAAGTGGCCACATTGAATGATTATTCTTGCTGCCTAGCTGTCAACTACAGCGGCTGACATAAGTGGCCCAATCTCAAATAAAAAGAGCAGTCACTATTGCTCTCTCACTGTGTTGAGAGTGAGAAGTTCTAAAGTTCTATTCCATGATGTGCCTCAGTAAAAGCATTTTCTGCTTTCTTTTAAAAACGTGAATTTGCCTCAGAGTGAAAATGCAGTCAGATCACAATCTGTTTACATTCTGTCTGTAAAGATATAACTATGGAAGCTACCTACTGAAAAATAGATTTAAATAACTGCAATCTGGCAATAACATAATTAATGAGGTCTAATATCCACTGACTCATAGACTCTGCACGGAGTTTGCACCTAAAGGTTAGGTTTTGGGTGTGCTTTGCATATGTTGTTTTTGTTATTTTTACCGTGACAGTGTTTTGGGTCTATCCGAGTTCACCACTCAGCCTGTATCTCTGTAATAAAGGTAATCAGTTGACAACTGGAAAAAGTTGTATAAGAACAGTATACAAGTTATATCAGAGCCTACAAGTAGTATTTGCTGAATTTTACACACCTTTATGAGATTGGAGAGGATGAACTCGTGCTGGTTATGGAGGTCTCTGAGTTGACTCAGCTGCTGCTCCTTAGCAGTTTCCATGTAGCTCTCGATGTCCTGCAGTGCTGCCTCTGCACCTTCCTGAGACTGGCACTTATCCACAGCTTGCGATGCCAGGAGATACACTCCGCTCTCACACCAGTGATTAATCTGTGCGAACATACCCAAATATACAAACACTATCAGATTCACTATTTATTAGGGTGGCAGATTAAATGTTTTGTCACATTTTAGTCTGAAATGATGTCAAACGTGGTGAATGTCATAATAATACAATTCCAAATAACTTTAAAGGTCCCTATAAAGTACAATTAGCCTTTGTACTTTGGTTCAGTGACCCTACAGCACAGTTCATGAACAGACACTTTTCCTTATGCTAATGTAAGTGACACTGACATTGTATTTACTGAGTAGCTGTGCCAGTGCTGCATTCCTCTTTCTCGCTGACAGAAGAGCAATGAGCTGTAAAACGTCCTTCATAAATCATGCCTGATTGGTGAGTTATATGAAGATAGGCCCGTCTCTAAAACTGCTTTGTTTACATTAGACTTTGTCTATCAAATTCTGCCGAATGCCCTCGATCCCATTTAGTGGAACACATTTAACTGGTGATGTGTTATGCATATCTGACATGTCTTAAATGGTTCTGCCAACCTTGTCAATGCCTGTGTGGATCTCAAGTGATTTCGAGAGGATGTCATATTTCTTCTTGGCTTCGTTGCTGAAGTCATCGCAGATGCGCCGCAGCTCCACACATTTGGGTCGGATAGAGTCCACAGCGTAGTGGTTGCTTTGGATTAGCTGGTCGCCATGAAGGGCATGAAGCTGCGCCTTCTCCAAAGACTCCTGTAAAATGTGGCAGACAGTGGGAAATACATGAAAAACCCCTTGCAACAAGTGAATGTCCAGGGTTAACCTCAGTAATAAGTTTGACTGAGGACTATATAAGAAGATACAGTGGCTTTGTTGACCGTGGGATACTCAGATACTATTACATTGTAACGAGTTTTGAGTTCCTCCTCTGGCAGTGGAGTTTCCAGTTCCTCATGCAGTTGTGAGGTATGAGAGAGTAGGGAAGAGACAAACCTGAGCACGGTCCTCCAGTCTCCTCAGTTCTTTTAGCAGCTGTTCTACACGAGCAACGCAGTCCCCAATGTCACAGTATCCCAGCAAAGCTTCCATTAGGGTGTCTAAAGACACTTTTACCTTCACAAACACACACACACACACACACACACACACACAGTATATGTAAGAAGGATTCTATGGTGACACAGCAAAGTAATAAAATTAAGAAAGTATGCTTCTTAAGAATGACGCAAAGGTGTATGAGACGCAGCACATGGTTACCTCTCTAAAGTCTTGTTCAAAGTGCCTTAGCTGCAAACACTGTTCTAATTTGAGGTGGTGTTTGGACCAAAACTGTTCAAAAGCATTTTCTGTCTCATCCAACTGAGCCAATAACCTGTAAGGAAAAAACAAACTCTATGTGAAGCTCTTATTCTCCCTTGTGGACAATCTTCATCCAGTTAAATGTGAGTGAGTGAGTGAGTGAGTGAGTGAGTGAGTGTGTGAGTGCATGAGTGAGTGAGTGAGTGAGTGAGCAAGAGAATGTGTGTGTGAGTGAGTGTGTGAGTGCATGAATGAGTGAGTGAGTTTGTGAGTGCATGAGTGAGTGAGTGAGTGAGTAAGAGTGTGTGTGTGAGTGAGTGTGTGAGTGCATGAGTGAGTGAGAGTGTGTGTGAGTGAGTGACTGAGTGTATGAGCGAGTGTGTGTGAGTGAGCGAGTGAATGAGTTACAAGTGAGATTTGAAGATTATTTTCAACAGAAATCACATAAGCAATTTAAAGAGCCGAACTCATGGAATTATCTCCCTTTGTTTAAAAAATATAATAGTCTGATGTAAGATGCAAACATTGTTAAAGTGTCAACATGTAGTGCTTAAAGTATGGTGGATGCACAGCAAAGCAAAATATCAAACACTAAAATTCATAATGTAGTTTTTTGACCAAACCACTGCTTTAAATGAAGCCCCTCAATATGAAGGGTGGTAAGCCAAGTTGTGAGCATGAACTGAATCATGGGTGGAAGAGAGGCTAAACTGTCAGCCACTTTTTACTTTTTTACGGCTTCACACTTTTATACTCATCAGATGACTTTCTGCATAGGTGCTCCTAAACTCGTGTCCTAAATGTGTTGTTTTACTTGCATTAATTGAGTCGTATTTCAAAAACTGTAGGTTTTGTTATGTGGAACTGAACAGGGGGTTTTGGATAAGGTTAAGCCATGTTCTTACCAACAAGTAAAGAAAAAGGCAAATAAGGAAATTGTTAGTCCTGCAACCCACATTTACATTGTTACCTACTTTATATGACATACAGGAAAATCTACACATTGCGAAACTGTAACTGTTACAGCAACCTAATCATAACTGAAACAAAATACAGGCTGAACAGGCTGATCACACCGGCTGCTGTGAGATTTAGTTCAGATGAACAAAAGCACTATTTATGTCAAATTAATCCTCACAAACACTTCAAATCATCATCTACTGCCATATTCCTCTTTTTACTGTGTTTATGTCAACATACTTAGCTAAGAAAATGATTCCTGATCTCTATGAAACAATAAATCACTGTGCCTTATTGATATCAAGTTCAAGTTCAAGTTCAAGTAGGGTTTATTGTCATTTCTACCATATACACACAGTACATAGTAATGTATATGTATATATATGTATGTATAATGTATATGTGTCCAAAGGTCCAACAACTGTGTTCAGAAGTAATTGAGGCTTAAATACTCATTCCTACAGAAGAATATATGCTATGGCTCTGTGTAAAAAGACTTGTAAGCTTTATATCTATGACACAGGACACAAAGATTTGGAAAGTATCCCTGCAATGTCATTCACATGAGCAGATAACCAACAAGATGTCTGCAACTTCTTTTCCATGTGAAGCAAAAGCACCATCTCACAGTATGACAATAAATGATATGGTAAAGTACAAAGTAAATGCTTATCACCCTAAAAAACACAGCGTCAGGGTTCATGACAGGCTTCATTAGATAAGAGGTAATCTGAAAATGGACGTTTTACTACTTCTCAGAAAAAAAATTCTCAAACTTGTAGTACATAAGATGTTCTGATAGGATATGAGAATGCTTTATCAGTATCGTGGTCAAGAAGCCACAGCATAACAGGCACAACGAACCTTTCCACAGTGGTTTGATTTTCCATTTCATCTGGGTTTAGCTTGTAGTTTTCTGTTTTGTTGGTCTGATCTTTAATACATGATAACAGAGTGTTTCCTTGTTTCATTGCTAACTTCAGTTCGTCCTGAAACAAAAACAAGACACCATTTTTATAAATGTGTACAGTAATTTTCACATACAGCTATTTTACTGTGGCTTATTGTTTTAGTATTTATGTTTTTTTAATTTATGTTGTGTTTTTGTGACACACTATAATCCACCATGAATATGACAGATTGGCAGTTTGTGATTGCCTACCTTGAGCTTGTCATGTTTTTCTGTGTGAGTTGTCAGTAGGTCTTTGGTGCACTGCACATCATTGGGTAGCTCAGTTTCTGCTAAATCTGTCCCAAACTTCTGTAGCATTTGGGCTGTGGTCTTCACCGTCACGGCAAAGTTTTCAATGGCCTAAAAAATAAGACATGCATTTTACGTGTGGCTATCACACAATACATACGAACTGCTAAAAGAAAAAAATCTTATTTGAGCTTAGTTAGTGTCTGGGCTGCCTCAATAAACTTAAATTTTCATAGCTATTAACTGAATAAGCTCACATTTTAAGGCAGCCTCAAAAAACTCACACTTTGAAGGCAACCTCAATAAACTCACATTTTTAAGGTAGCCTGCTTACTACGATAAAACCTTAATCCCTTCTATAGACATGTATTGCATATTCATACATATCTATTAGGATTACATGTTTATAGAATAGACACAGCATAGACAGCCCTAATTAAAGGGTTCAGTGTGCTAATTATCTCATTATTTCAGGGCTACCTTCCAAGGGACTTCATAACACATGCATAAACATTAAATAACATAAAGGTTAGATTTAGATACTTATTGCTTGTTAGTCAGTGTTTATGTATGTGTTATAAAGCCCCAATGTAGGTACCCCTCAAATAAAGTGTTACTGATATTTAGCACAGTGTTGGGTCATTATTCATGTAAATGTAGAAAAAATCCCTTCAATAGACATAACACAGACAGCAGCTGATCTAGGGTGTTGGTAATATTGCCCTCTACGTGGCAGAGTGGGATTTGATCCCCTGTCAGGACCAGCACACCAAGCTACACCAATTGAGCAATACTCTTAACACTATATTGGCCTACATGATTAAAACTGTAAGTTACTCTCGATAAACACACCTGACATTTGAAAAAATATACATGTAAATAGTAGGGCTCTCAGTAGATTAAAATATTTAATCGCGATTAATCGCATGTTTGCCATAGTTAACTCGCGATTAATCACGATTAATC
>JBBPCZ010017529.1:0-14622 GCA_037974445.1 Brycinus macrolepidotus
AGTAAAATAAAAAGTATGCATTATTATTTTTACTTAAGTAAAGTACAGATACGTGAAAATGTACTTAAGTACAGTAAGGAAGTACAAATACTTTGTTACATTCCACCACTGCATTCCTCTCCTTGACATCATACCTACCCATCACCTCCTCATCACCCCTTTTCTTTTCACCAACATGTCCATTAAAGTCTACTCCAATCACAACTCTCTCTCCCTTGGGTTCACTCTGCACCACTATCCAACACACTCCAGAATCCTTCTTTCTAATCCATCTCACACCCAACCTGCAGGGCATATGCACTAACAACATTCAGCATCACACTTTCAGTTTCTAACTTCACACTCATCACTCTGTTTGACACTCTTTTCACTTCCAGAACACTCCTAACATACTCTTCCTTCACAACAACACCCATCCCATTTCTCCTCCCATCCAGACCATGATAGAACAATTTGAAACCTCCTCCAATACACCCAGCCTTACTTCCCTTCCATCTGGTCTCCTGCACGCACAATATATCAACCTTCCTGCTCCCCATCATATCAGCCAGCTCTTTCCCTTTACTTGTCATACTGTCAACACTCAAAGTCCCCACCCTCACTTCCTCTCTCCTACTCTTCCTCCTCTCCTCCTGCCTCCAGACATGCCTTCTTCTTCTTTGGCCAACAGTAGCCCAATTTCCACTAGCACCCTGTCGACTAACAGTACTGGTGGTGGTTGTTGTTAACCCAGGCCTCAACCGATCCGGAATGGGAAATTTTCTGGTTGTCTGCATATTTGACTTGGCAAAGTTTTACACTGGATGCCCTTCCTGATGTAACCCTCCCTATTCACCTGGGCTTGGGACTGGCATTAAGAAATACACTGGCTTCTGCACCTCCAGTGGTTGTGCTACATGTGCCCTTTGGCAGTGAAACCCAAATATAGTCTTTCAGTTGGTGGCCATGCTGTTCAAGCAAGTGCATGTGTTTTCTTTTTTCTCCTGTTTTACACCCTGGAAAAGATGCGCTGTAAAAGTTTAAATTCATAATTGTTTTGCAATGTTTTAAAACCTGTTGTGAATTTGGCATAGAGAATTATATTTTCTTGGTGTTATTTAGCTTGCTTACTGGAGAAACTAAACATTGCGAGTGCTAATTATTGTGTTAGCATTGTGCTTATCATTTCCTTCACAGTTGGTTTTCTGTTATGTTTTAATGTATGCAATGTACATTGTGATATGCTGGATGTTACACATATGAATATGTTGGTTTTATGCGTTTCCTTTAGTTTTACGGTAAAATAACTCTTCAGTAAAACACTGTTGAGGAGGATACGTGAGCTGGAGTGTCCTTCGTTTCCGTTTGCTATCTGCCATAGCCTTGTTAGGACACAATTGCGAGGGCGGAATAAGAAGTTTACTCCTAAAACCAAATACATTAATTTGGCACCTAGAAATACCTTTTGTTTGTACGCCTTAAATACTTACATTGTAATACGGTCACCCCCAAAACTCAGTGTGGCAGTCACTGTTGACTTGTGAACAGCCGTGTCCAATTAAACTCATTGTACATCAAATAAATGCTATTGCTGAAGCATCAGACGAAGATCCTCATGCGAAGACCCAATCAGGTAAAGACAAACCTTTTTTGAATACAATGCTATCCTGGAATCTGCTCCTGTGAAACTCTCTGTAATAGCCATCTACTGTTCACCTGGACATTTGGGCAACTTTGTGGATGAACAAGACAAATTACCAGACAACTAGACAAACTGCCATTGCTGACTATGACTGTCCACTACCCATCCAAGGCAATCTGAATATTCACCTTGATAATCCCAGCTCAGCCGACTATATGTCCCTGATCTACTCTTTTTAAATTCAACCAGGTTTACAGTCCTCCAACCCACAAAGTTGGTAAGGCACTTTACCTCATCCTTACTGGGAACTGTGCCTCTAATTGCCTCTCTCACGCCTCTACACATCTCTGACCTTTACTTCATTTACCTTCCGGAACACTCCCCTGTTCAGGTCCCATACTGCTACAACATCTCTACCACTCATCAGTAGCCAATTCTTTGAATCACACAGGGGCAACCCTTGTCCCTCCATGCCTGCTCAGGTCAAAAGTGCATCACTTCTGTCTTTTACCCCTCTCACAGAGAGTGAGGTATTTAAACTCCTGACTTGTAGCCATCCTACTGCATGTCCGCTTAACCCTATCCTTACATGGCTCTTGCAAGCCATCTCTTCAACCATCATGCCTACTATCATGCATGTGGTTAATACCTCACTAACCTCCGAAACATTACCTACAAGTTTCAAACATGCTCATGCAACGCCTCTGCTCATAAAGCCCTCCCTCAACTCTGCTCAAGTTGAGAATTATTAGCCAATCTCGTTGCCTCCATTTTTATCCAAAATCATTAAGAGGGCAGTCTTCAAACAGGTCTCAGAATTCCTCTCTCGGAATGACCTCCTTGATCCAAACCAGTCTGGTTTCAAGAACGGCAACTCCACTGAAACGGCTATCAGTGACTGCAGCTTTAAAATTGGCCAGAGTGGCAGCTCAGTCCTCAGTTCTTATCATTCTGGATCTATCAGCAGCCTTTGATACAGCTGAACACGACATCCTCCTATCCATACTCTCGAACATGGGCAACTCAGGCAGAGCTCATTCTTCAGTCAAATCTTACCTCTCTGGGCATTTATTTAAGGTATCGTGGTTGTGCCCCTACTCTTTGCAATTTACACCACCTCCTTTGGCTCAGTTATCCACTCTCAGGGCTTCTCTTATCATTGCTATTCTGATACACAGCTATACCTGTCCTTCCCGCCAGATGACCAGACTGTCTTGGCACACATCTCAGCTTGTCTATCAGACATAACCACATGGATGAAGGATCACTTCCTACAGCTAAACCATGCCAAGATGGAACTTCTGGTTATCCCAGCTAAACCTTATATCCATCACAATGTCAATATAGCAATTGCCTCTTATACTCCTCACCCCATCCAAGGTGGTTAGAAACCTGGGCATCATGACTGATGACCAGCTATCCTTCTCTGCAAATGCAGAGAATCAATGAACATGCTAAACAGTCACAAGCCAGGATTGCATATAACTGTTTGGCATGGTTGTTCAGTTACACAAAAAGGGTTTTTGGTTGTTAAATTAACATATGTGGAGTACCCAAAATTGTACTTCACAAAGGGAAGAATGTAAGATAGCATTAAAAAAATCAGACATAATTGGCCAGGGGTTTGAGCTAAATGCAACTTTGCCCCAGTGTGCAACAAGCACTTTGTGAATGGTAATGATACTGCTGTGTTTTCTGCTTTATTTAGTCATTAATATGTAACATTATCACTTTTGTAAATGCATATAATAAAAAGACCTGAGACACAGTGTGAAATGACAGTGTATTACCTACCTGTAAGGTCTGGGTTTCGGCCACTAGAAGCCGCCATTAGTTTTGTTTTGCTTCTCATCAGGAGTCTACAACCCAGGTGTTCCTAGTAAAAGCATTAGCTGGGTTGCTAGGCACCTGATGAGAAGCAACAGGTGGGTTAGGTTATGGTGAGGTTTAAAAGCACCGCCGTCACAGGGCTAAGGGGTGTGGTCACCAATATCCAAGATCCTATAGTCTTCTAAGAGCTTTTGCTACGCATGTCTGGGGTTTGAATAGTTATGTTTGAGATCCTTTGTTAAAGCTATGTTATGGTCCTATGGTTAGGGTATGTTATGTGCTAAGGGTATGTGCTAGGCTATATGCTAAGCTGATGACCGTACAGGAATGCCATGCGTAAGGCATAATTAAACGATCGCAATGGGCAGATAGATAACATAGATTTTCAGCGTGAGAAATCGGAGGTATGACGTGAGAGCGTGAGGAGACAGCCAGATGCGTGTGTCTCACGCTCATTGCGTGAGACTTGAGAGCCCTGAGTAACACATATCTTTTTTTTTTATAATTGACCTTAGCCTTAGTGTTTTGAAGGCTATTTATGCTGTGTGTTTTGCTCCGCATTTGTTTCTCTGCATATGTGTTTCTCCACCTTTTGTTCCTTTCAGGTTGCCTTAGCCATGACATCACAGACTCTCTCTCCAATACACATTTTACAGGTGACTCGATCGTCTGCTCTCTCTTCCCATATGTTACAGAGCCGAATCAACCACATTTTTTTAAATGATCGCACCCTAATAAACCCAACAAAAATCTGAATACACACGCAATACACCAGATATTAAAGAATGTTTCATGGTTGCTATGGTGTTGCTAGGTGGTTACCATTCATTGCAGGTGGTTGCTAAGGTGGAGTTAACTGGTTGCTATGGTAACCGTAAGGGATAGCTATGGTGTTGCTAGGTGGTTGCCATGATGTATTAAGTGGTTACTAATGTGTTGCTAGGTGGTTGCTATGGTTTCACAGGTGATGGTTAATGTAAAACATTGTTCAAGAAGACAGGGGTACCAATACTTCTTCACAATGAGTGGGATGCCAATGTGTTCTCTCTCTCTCTCTCTCTCTCACACACACACACCCTTTCTTTCCACATTTATTTTCAGTGACAAATTAAATGAGCAAAACTTGCCCACCGCTGGATTTGAACCCAGAACACTCATTTCAGTGTGTTAACCACTGAACCGCAAGGAGGGGTTACAGCAGCCCTACAAAACTGCCTGTAAAGCGGCTGAAAATGGGTAGAGCGCAGGGGGGTGATGTGACAAAGCAGAAAGCCCATTTAAAACCGCTCCAACTAATGCCAATGGATCGTTTCCTTATTAATTATGTTTTTGAACAGAAATTGAATCATTCCTGTCACAAGGCTCTTTACCTTTGTGGCCGTGAAGACAAAAAAAAGGTCAGAGCTCAGAGAAAACAGATCCGTTCAGCACAAAAATTTACACTGTCACATGACCACACTTTGGTGTCATTAATATGCACATATTTATCACCCAGACAAGGGAAGGTAAAGCTTGGCTAACTAACAGCGCTTAAACAAACATTCAGGGGGAGAGAGGAGGAGGAGAGGAGGCACATTGGAGGGTGTGGTGCATGGTAGTGGAGAGAGACAGACCTCCAGAGCTCAGCTCGAGTAGCTTGCTGTATAATTAACAGCAGTACCAGGGCATAAAACAGTGATTTTTTTTAGAAAGGGGGGGCTCTTAAAGGCTGTTTTTTTATTTTATTTTTTTACAAAGTTTGTGTAAAAAAGAAAATTGTACTCATAGCCAGGATTGAATTGGCGAGGTTCTCATTCTCAGCATTGAGCAAAAAACCCCCACACTAAATCACACTAAAAAACTCATGAAGAACAATAGTGTGACTGCTTCATCAGTCATACTAATAATAAGCAACAGACCCGTCTATTTCTGTGATGACTCAGTGGAGTGGCAGCAAAGGCAAAAACGAGTCTTCACAGATATGGGAAGACATGAAAACACAATGCAAACAACTTCTCATATTGGTCTTTGAATGGTACCATTCATGACAAAACCTTAACAATAAGACTGAACTGAATATGTAGAGTGATTTTGATGCTTTGTCCTTGATGACTGGCATTGCCTAGGTCAAAGCAAAAGCATCACTGCATATAACAAGTTTAAAGGCATTCTGTGTTTTATTAAGTGATTCATTGATTATCAAAATGGGTTTCATTTTACTCATGTCACTGAGTTCATTGCATCCATTGCAGGTTCAAGTAACTGCCTCCGCTTGTAAATGTATTATTTTGTTTGTGTGGCCATTCTGTCAGGAAAAGTTTGACTTAAATCTAATTTGAAAACTCAAAATTTAATTATTGTATTTGAATGTGGGTGATTTGAAAATGTATTAATTTTGAAATATCTGAATTTTTTAACCAATAAATTCACTAATTTCCCATACAATTTGAATATAACCTTTGGATTTATTTTTTATTTCAAAATGAATACCAGCCACATAACTGTTACGTTACTTCCATTCAGTCCTCTGCAGTAATGATTCCTTTCTTCCTCTCTCTGTGTCAAGGCCGTTGGCTTTGACTAACATTTGACCATTAATTATCTGAAAACTCCTAAAACCTACACAGCCTCTTTCTCTCTTCCTGAAGATTCTCAACACCAACCTCCCCTGTATAAAAATTGCCTTTCACCTCTCCTTGAGCAAGGAAGGTGCTTCATAGATTCTGTTTACATTTCTCTGCAGCAAAAGTCCAGCTATATGGATTGACTTGGTATGAAGAGGGTCAGGCATTGTTAGCCCAAATTTGTTTCCTGTATGTTTGATGTTATTTTCCACGATTCTGAAATGCATCAGCTTCTGTGCCATTATGCTAATACAAGTGCACACTGCCATTAACTATAAGCTGGAGCATATCCAGAATCAATAACTACAGCTAAAAAGACAGGCAAATTAGTTGTAGTATAAATCTCTGGCAAATCTTATTTATCTTGAAACGAACCTCTGGTCTCTGTGCTGACACAGAGACTTATCAAATGTTTGAATGTTCATTACAACCTCTAGCATTACGCTAGTGAGGCTGTCTTCTGTTTTTTCTTCCTTTGAAAAACTCCATGTTGTAGAGAAACCTCTGGAAGGTAGTTTAAATGTTTTTATAAACCATGTTCATCATGGTTGCCAGACTGTATGTTCTTTCTGGGCCACAGCTCTGCAGATATGTGATCTGCCTCATAAAACACAGCTTCCTCAACTTAACACCTAACTGGCCTAACCTTCATGAGTTGAATTTGATGGAAAATGCTGTGGCAAAGAAGGAATCCAATTTGACGTTCTGCTGTACATTATGAAATGTATTGTTAAATGTGGCCACAATACAGGACTATGTTTACATCTACTCCTGCTCCTCTCTTTTAATCTGTGATAAATATATTCTTCTAAAAGAAGTGTCTGTATGTCTATCCTCTAATTACAGCTGGTATAGATGAAAAAATTAAGCTGAAGTAAAATTTTTCACAGTCATCACTGTAAAGTTACTGTACAGTAATTACTGTAAAGTTAGAAGCCTTTGGAGTAACAGAACTATTGGCCATAGCATAGTTTAGCAAGATGTGTCCAACAAAAACATCCAACAGTGTCAACCATTTCCAAACCAGGTTTTGGAAACATAGAGAACCTGACTGAGCTCCATTCAGTCTGAACAAGCAACATAAGCAACTCAAGAGGTCTGACTTTTTTGTGTGTTTTGCAAACCTCAGATTGCTAAGCAGTCTAGGTACCATGGAGACTGTGGAAGTATTGCAATTTGATTGTGCATATTTCAAGGTCTGGGGGATAGGGTTCAGGTGTGAGAAGGTAAAAGAATCAAGTCTGTCAATCCTATGAAGGCTGGCAAAGAGGAAGTATTTCTTTCCTTCCATACCTCACATTTCATAGTTATACCTATTAGTGTTTCCCATGTATTTATAGAAAAATGCAATATCTTTCATGCATCATTTTAATCAAGCTATATGCTCATTGGTCTCATATATTAAGATATTATCACAAACCACAAACTAATTCTGAATAATTGCTCACTTTTTTGGCTTAGATGTGCAAATCACTGGAAAAGGGTGATGCTGAGTTGAAGTTGTGCAGCTAAGTGAAATGGGGTGTTTTTGGACATAGAAGTACATACTTGAAAACATCTTTGATCTAAAGCTCTGTTTTTCTGCATGGCTGTAAAGGGTCATCTGGCCTGGTGTAAGGAATTAGAGGAAAAAATAATGCTTGATCCAATCATAGAATCATTATCAAAATTAGAAAAAAATGGAAAAGGGATTTAAAACTTCTGATCAGGTTCCCTGATTTATTCTGATTGCAGATCCTGTAGCTCTGGTTTATCTGTTCTTTGTTAAGGCTAATAAGACATGTATTTAGAATCATAAATGCTGTAATTTTAGAAGCTTTGGAGATGATTTTCCTTACTGATATTGATTGTGCCTGTCTGTGGTCTGAGAAATATGAAAGAAATAGTGTGAGGAATGTGTAAAGTAAGCTTTCTGCAACCTCAGAGTGAAGAAATTGATGTAATCCTCAGAAAAATAATTTCATACGTTTGTCACTTTGAATATAATCTCATGGACCTCTATTGCTTATTTGCTGTTTTACACTCAGAAAGAGCGAGCGGATGTGAAGTTGTAACTTTGATGTGAGATGGTGGAAAGCTTGATTGTCTGTTTTTGGGCATATCTCCTGTCCTATAGACTATAAATGGCAAGAGCAATGTTTTATCATAGTTGATTGAGCGATGCTCTTCACAGGGGCTGATTTTCTTTGCCATGTAGGTTACACAAGTCCCTCTGTACTGACGTCACTTGTCACATGATGTACAAGTCACGTGGTTATTAATCCGGTCCAAACAGGTGATGCCGTAGGACAAGCTTCACCCATTAAAATCATACTCCTGCCCTTTATAAGAGCAGAAGTAATGACTGATTTCAGGTCAGTATTAAAGGGTACCTTTAGCCAATACTGTCTACTACTTACTTATGTTCTTTGAGAATCTGAAAGTCCCTCGCAACTTACAGCACTTAAAGAATTTGCTATTAACATCTTGATGCCTGATGCTTGGTGGGTGGTAGTAGTCTAGTGGGTAAAACACTTGCCTGTGAACCTAATGACCACAAAGTCGCAGGTTCGAACCCCCACTTTCTAACACTGTGTCCTTGAGCAAGACAATTAACCCTCAGTTGCTCCAGGGGGACTGTCCCTGTAACTAATGATTGTAAGTTGCTCTGGATAAGTGCGTCAGCTAAATGCCCCCTTTAGCACAGCACACGATGGGACAGAACTGTTTTGGTGGCAGAAGGGGGATCGACACAATATAAAGTAGGTGGTTTTAATGTTATGGCTAATTGGTGTATACACTGAAGGCAAACATACTTAATAATTTAACTAAATATACAATGTTGTTATTCAATTTGAATAGTATAACCAAAAAACAATAATAATTCAGTCCAAAATCCCACCCAGTGTCGCAGCACACAAGAAGGTCTTTAATATCCAGATCCTGATCATTAACTGTAAATTTACAGTGGTGGTGGGGTTTGCTAAGAGATGAAAATTTTACAGTGAGAAGTTATGTAGTAGTGTACATATGTAAAAGTTTTCAGCCAGCTGTACTTCAGCCATCTGTACTAATCACCTCACTTTGAGCTAAATACAAGCTAAGAGCACTGCCTGCCTGTTTGTGAGTATGACATCTATTTGCTGCAACTGTTGGTCATTTTTCCATAACATACTTGTGATGAGAGCACGTGTCAAATCTTGGAACACACTGACAGTGACCTATGTCTGAAGTCAAAACCACAGATTGTGTGATATTCTCAGGGCCAACTTGTAGAACACAAGCCATGAGCAGAGGTACATGGTTGTGTTTGTCCTCTGAGAACAGACTTTTCCCCCAAGAGACTGCTATTGCATTAAAAACACTTCATGCACTCACAGGGAGGACATTTCCTGCATCCACACCAAAAGCCACTGTCCTGAGTTCACACACTGCTTTTCCTTTAGAGGCTCTGTGGTGCACTGTAGAAGTGAGGCTCTGCAAGACAATGTTGCATCAGGTCTGTTTCACAATGCACTGGACTATGTAGGGCTATCATTGAATTACATTAGTAAACAAGTAGTCTACTTTACTTTGACGATTAATGTTCTTGCATTTATTGTTATAAATTTTTCCATACTCCTTTCCATCAAAAATCTCCATATTGGCCAAGTCATCTCTATGAAAGACCAGACTACGCAGACTCAAGACAACACTTACCAGTGTAGTGCAGTGTTATTGGAAACAGGTCTGGTATCCAGACCTGTTTCCAATTACACACTCAGTCATGTGATCCAACACCCATCTGCAGCTGAGTGTGCCCTGTTTAAAGTCAAGCAGGTAATTCCTTGCATTATTAATGAGTTTTGAAGCAAGATGATTGGGATGTCTTGATGATGAATGTAATTTACACAAAACTCTTTTTAATTTGCCTGCATGAATGCATACATGTTTTTTCAACATCATAATAATACTAGATGTATTTCCTTGTTTGGAGACATACAAATGTGGGTTTTAAGGGCAAAAAAAAAATCTACTTGCACGTTGAATTCAAACCAGCGCTCTTCTGATTCTTTTTATTCAGTTCCTGGTGTCTTACTGCCGAACCACCAAGGGCGCGTGAACATGGTGGCTCTTACCAAGCACTTTATAGTGAAGCATGGCTGAACGTTTGGCCACATTCACTGGCTGATTATTTTTAATTAAACCACAACAGACAGGGGCACACATCTTTTTTTTTATATAACTAACCTGAGCTTTATTGTCTTGAAGGCTGTTGAGTGTTTTGCTGTGTGTTTTGCTCCGCATTTGTTTCTCCATGTTTGTGTTTCTCTGCGTTTTGTCCCTGTCTGGCCACCTAAACAGTGATGTCACAGACTTTCTTTCTGATACACATTTACAAGGCAACTCGACTATCCGCTCTCTCTCCCCTTATATTACAGATGCGACTCAACCACAAAAATAAATTTTTTAAAATGATCAATACTCAGCCCCTGATCAACCGATCAAAAATCTGAATACACACGTACTGCACCAGATATTAACGGATGTTATGTTTGAACCATGCCAATATTTCAAAAACTGTAGGAGTAGAAGAGGCGCCAAATTCCTATTAAAAGAATAATAACTAGATGCTTTTCTGCGAGAAAATGCGAAGTGTGTTTGCATGGTTGCTATAAAACAGTTTGAGACACCCAAACTTTAGTTTTATGTGCAAAAAAAGTTTGCACTTTCAATTTTCTTTCATTGATTTTCTATGTATTTTTTTTATTTCTTCTAGTATTTTATTTTATTCTATTTTGTTTTATTTTATTCTATTCTGTTGTAAAGCACATTGAAAGGCCTTTTGTGTATGATAATGTGCTATATAAATAAATTTGAAACTTGGAAAAGAAAAACAAACCGTGTATTCAAACTTGCAATTTTCTGATTCAGGGGCTGGCACTTTACCTCTTCACCACTGGGGGGGCGGGAGTGAACTTGCTGCCTCTTACCAAGCCTTTCATGGTTAAGGATAGCTGAATGGGTAGCCGCATTCACGCACTGATTAATTTTAATTAAATCACAACAAGCAGTGACACGCGTCATTTTTTCTAACTGACCATAGCTTTAGTGTCTTGAAGTCTGTTTATGAGCTTGCTATGTGTTTTGCTCCACATTTTTTCCTCCGCGTTTGTGTTTCTCTGCTTTTTGTCCTTTTCTGGCCTTCATACCTGTGACACCACAAACTCTCTCTCCAGCACACATTTTTAATGTGACTCGACTGTGCTCTATCTCTTTACATATGTCACAGAGGGGACTTGTCCACAAAAATAAATTTTTTAAACAATCAGTAATTGGCCCCTGATCAAATCACACTGACGCAATTATACTAATAAAAATAAAATTTAAGAAGAATAGTAGTGTGATTGCTGACACAATCACACTAATAATAATAATACAAATTTATGTACAAAATCTCAAAGATTAGCAAAACAATATAAATGTTACATTTTAAGTAAAATAAATGTATTACAGACTGTGGAGGAAGAGACCCAGTACAATTGATAGGTGCACATTTTCTAGCCTGGACAATTTAAACCAATGAATGAAGCTTGCATTCCTAATATTAGTATTCTTAAAATGTTTGGTTGCTTCTCTCCCTCTCTATTTCTGTCTTGCACACACCCCAGTTGCCTGTATTTTGCTGTGTGAGAGCTGTTTTTAAAAGTAGCCTGTCCTGTGGGAAGGTGTCCAATGGACGTGAAACAGACTGCAGGCACACACTGAGTTTACTGCTACTCTGCAGTGCTGATGACTCCCAGATGACTCCCAGATGTTTAATAATATATCTTTCTCTCATCCTTTCCACCTACTTTTGCTATCTTCACACTTTCTACTTTTCCCTAATTTACCTGAATTATATATCACACAGTCAGCACTTCCTACTTACTCAAATGTTTTATAGTGGTCCAACATCTAGTGTAAAGTAAAGGAAGGACAAGCTTCATATTATTGATTTCAAAGGAAACACTACATGAGCCGGTGTCTACAACCATTTTGGACATATAGTGTATATATGGGAGTAATATTTCAAATTTAAAGTCATAAAGACTAAATAGAATAATTCTGAATAGTGCAGTGTATTTCTGAATGGAAATGACTAATGAAAGTTGCAAGGCACTGGTCAGCCTTAATCTTTAAACCACTGACAGGTGAAGTGAATAATATTGAAAATCTCCTTACAGCGGGACTTGTTAAGGGGTTGGAAATATTAGGTGACAAGGGAACAGTCAGTTGTCGAAGATGATTTGATTGAAAGCAGGAAAAAGGCAAGCATAAGGATCTGAGTGCGGCTGACAAGGGCCGATTTGTTTTGGTTAGATGATTCGGTCAGACCAGCTCCAAAATGGCATGTTCCTGGCATTCAGTGGTTAGTAGTGATGGAGTCATGGGTACCCAAGGCTCACTGTTGCACAAATTGCTGAAAAATGGGGAAAAGGGGTCCCCTGAAAAAATTTGGCAAAAGGGTCCCCCGATGGCCAGTCATATTGGCACATTTTGCACTGGCAACTATAACCCCATTAAACCTCCTATTAAGGCACTATACAGCGCACTGCCATTGCCCCAAAAACTCCCTAAGTGGGGGGCCTTTTATCTATCTCTCTGTCTGTCTGTCTATCTGTCTGTCTATTATAATATAAAATAGAAGTTGAAATATAAAATAGGTTTTTGTCCAGCAAATGTGGAGATTTGTATTTTGCCTGTCTTTTATTAGAACAGATACATTTGAGGCAGCAAGTGTATCAGACTACATTATCATCAACTAACAGGTTACAAATTTTATTTTAGCTATGTGTGCACTCAGTTTATTTCATAAAAATTAAAACACAAAATGTTTTCAGTGGGTGTTAGCTCTGGACTGCAGGCAGGACAACTTTTCTAGTCTTTTGTTGCCAGGTCCCAACGTTTTTGAAATGTGTTACTGGGAACAAATTTAAAATGATCATTATATATATAAATATTCCTAAACCTGTTCCCTTGCCTTACTAATTTGTGGCCTCGACTTAATCATTTAATTCTCACACCTTACTAAGTAATTTTTTTAATAAGAAAGGCTGTCACCACCAGTTTTCATGATACAATGAAATAACACAATAGTTTCTCTTGAATCTGGTCTGGGCTGTATTTTGAAAGATGCTCTCAGCTTTTTTTGTGCTTCCTATTATTTTTGATTCAAAACTACAAGTGCTCTGCTACTCCTTGATCATAAAACAACCCCTGAGAGAAATCTTTATTGCCCAGTTTCCACAGGTTTGTCCAGGAGCTATTTGTCCAGGAGCAGAGGGCAGAAGCATTCACACTAATTAAAAAGAAGGAGGGAGGTTTGCTGTAATTGCTTTAATTTGCCTTCCTTGCCTGCATTCCATTTTCTCCCTGTGTTTGTAGACCCTAACTTCTTTTGTGTTCAGAGATTTTGTGTTTGTGGGCTGAGAACTTTGTTGTTTTTGCAGAGGTGCTTAGTAAAGCATAGACTTGTTGCCAACTTGAAGGAATACATTCTCTCTCTCTCTCTCTCTCTCTCTCTCTCTTCAGGACTGTTATCTGTTAAAATCTAACTTACAGGGATCCTGGGATCCACGCTAGGGTTATGTTTCTGGCTGTGTTTCTGAGGAAATGCTATGTTTCTCAGGTTGGCATTTGCTGCTGCGAAACTCTTTTAAGCTAATGTTATTGGAATGAGGAGGCCAAGACTTGGCTCTTGGTGTAGTGTCTTGCAGTTTGTCTGGACTGTAGTTGGAAGTGGTCACACCATTCTACACTCTACTCGCTCTCTCTTCTCTACTTGTTTCTTGGTTACAGGTTTCTCACTCCATATGTTTCATTTTATTTGATGTATGTGTGTGCTTTATCCTCATTCACTTGGCAGATACTTTAAGATTGGTGTACAGAGCCAAATTAGCCAAACCACACACAAACACACATGCACACTTATGACGGATCCTTTCCACTTATTCAAAAAAAGGAAGCCAAAACCATTCTCCACAAAGGCACGTTTGTGTTGGCGTACTGTTGCGAACTTTATCCATTTAGAAAATGGAACACCTGCTGGATTAAAAAGACCCAGCTCAGTGTTGGCCCAGCTCAGCACTCTGTGAGTAAGCTGCCTGTAATGTACACAGCAAAGACTGGGAATACAGGCCATAATATAACATTTCCCTAAATAATTTAAACAATATTTGAACAAAATTTATGCATATTAAGTCAAGTCAAGTAGGTATTTATGAGCAACAGTACAACTGGACAAGACAAGAGAACATTTAGTGCAATCTACAGTAGCTACAGCCTGGATGGATACCGTATTTTGACAGGTACTGTATTCTAGCAGCAGAGAGTTGTGTGCAAAAAATGCAAAGAAGAAGTTACATGTGCAATACATGCGGAACAGCGTTTAACAGCAATAAATATAATTGTACAAATATAGCAGGACAGAGAATGTGCATTGTAATAAATAGGAGGTAATTAAAGTCTGAATTGTTTGGGGGGGGGGGTGTTGTTGGTGTGTGTGTGGGTGTGTGTGTGTGGGGGGGGGGGTCCCAGTTCAATGTTTCAGGCCTGGTTGAGAAGTCT
>JBBPCZ010017539.1:0-14622 GCA_037974445.1 Brycinus macrolepidotus
GTATAAATGAACAATACAATATAATAAGCAATCTAAATCTTATATACAGAAAATACAAAGATTACAGAAATATAAACAGCTGTTTGATCAGCTGTACATATATCGGTATGTCAGTAATCTTGTTACTTTGATCAGATCCCCAGTTTTGAGTTTTTATGACTGCCTATTTATCAGTATCTATATAATTTTATAAGTACCTTATAAGTATAAATTTATAAGTATCAGTTTTCTAGGGTACTCTTGATATTACATGTGATTTTTTTTTTCAGCTGATGGATTTTTTAAAGCTGTTCTTAGTATCTTCAAAACATACCTATTTGCATTACTCTCCATTGTCTCTGGTGTCTTTTTAATACGTTAGTGTATGCTTTGTTTTAGGCCTACCTTGCACGGACAGAGGGCTCTTTCTCGGGCAAGGTGTGCTGGAAGGTTGTGTGTGCACCTGTGGGGATGAAGATCAAGGCAGTCTCAGTCAGAGCCATCAGTCAGACTTTCCATTCTGGCACTGTCCGCTGGAGTTTATGCTCTGCCCAGAGCACCGTAGAGTTCCCCGGAGGTATAACTGTCAGATAGAGTGCTGAATAGATCACTCAATACCATGAAGTATCTTGACTCAGTACTGTGTTGCCGTACTGAAGCTGTCACAGTTGACATTCTTGGATTGATGAGCTGATTTGTGGGTTTCCCCATGCAGAACATAGGAAGATTTTATTCTATATCCAGACATGCCATTTCTAGGTCTTCGAATAAGTGAAAAGTAAAACTTACAATGTCACATCGGGCCCAGAACTTCCTTTTTTCAGTTTTTCTTTTCCACATCATTTAAAATTGCCAGCTGCCTTTTACATTATGTGAACATGGTCCTATAAAAAAGTTGTGAACATGGTCTGAAAAGTTTTCTTCTGGTACAATTTTGCATTACAAAGGCCACCATCTCATTTCTGCCTTGAAGAGGTTTTAAAAAATGGCCTAACCCTTATTGTACAGCAATGCTTGATGCATCAGGCAGCGTATTGATAACCATTTCTGTGGGGCAGCTTTCAGAGGCATTAAAGTCTTCAGACATCTGGTTCCTATAACCACCACTGTAAATAACTGTGACATAGTAAATTTCTTTAGAACAGAGCATTTCACATCAAAGCACTCTGAATCACTTTGTATACATATTTACAATTGATTTAGAATTCTGAATAAATTGGCCAAATTCTCTTTTACTCAAAAAGTTTTAAAAGTTAAGAAAAGTTCTTTTACCTTTTTGGATAAGTTTTTGTTCCAACAGCAGTGCCAAGCATTATCTTTAAATTATTGCAAAGTATTGAGTAATTCTGAGTGTATAGCTGACAGTTAAACCGTTAGTCATCATTTAATGGTTTCACTCCTCACTTGTTGCAGATGGTACGATGCACTCGCTGGCAGGCCTGTCCGGATCTACAGAACTGGTTGTACAGGCGGAGCTGAGCGGAGGAGATGGAGAAACGGCATGGCAGCACGCTCAGCTATTCAGACAGAGTATGAAGGAAACAGAGACCTCTTCATTTGAGATCCTCGTGGAAATGGAAGATGCTTGATGAGAGACGCACGGCCAGTTTTGTCTCTTTGGAAGTGAGAAAGAAAATTCAGGGGTGGGGAAACAGCTGTCCTTACTTTTCATTTCTTTCAAATAACACATTATTGGTTTCTTTGGTTCATACATACGTAAAAATGTAGCAGAAAGGGAAACACTCAGACTGATGTTGAGGTGGGACTATGTCTTGCCGTGTATTTTGGAAGAAGAGGCAGAACTGCTACTAAATGTTGACCAAGTGAATCTCATGTGTGATCTCAACTCATGACTTGAAAGTGTTTTTATATTTAATATTGGACCACAAGTCTCTGGAATCTGATTTAATGCATGTTTTATTACAGTTTTATTACAGCATTATTTTAAACTTTTAATTATGAGTACTTTATGGAATGTTGGGATGTAGAGTAAATGTTTGTTGATCTTTTTAATCATAATTTTATGAAAGATTTGTTCTGTAAGGCATGTTCATTTAACATAGCAGAAAAAATATAAAGAATTACCCCTTCCCATCAACTGTGTCAACATGCTTATGCTGCCTCCTTTAGTAATTTTCCATTTCCCCCAGAAAGCCATATAAATATGAATTCCACTCTCAGTTTTTAATTTCTGCATAAATAAATAGTCAGAATTGTCCAGTCGTGGTGATGGGGACCAGATGTCCGAAATGTTAAATGCCTCTATGTGCTGCCTTACAGACAGTTGTTATATGGAGTGGTTACATTTGCTCAAATACCTTTTTTGTACACATTCTTGGCGTGTACATGGAGGATGTAGTATATGTTTACCACTTTATTTCCGTTACCTCACTGAACTACTTCACTCATTTACTCCTACCTGGTCTTTACTTTCATCTGGTTGCTTAAAGTCCCCAAATTTTGACTTTCTTCAACGGGTGGCAGATCTTTTAGTGTTGTGGCTCCCAAACTATGGAACTCTCTCCCTCAGAATCTTCGCCATGCTTCCTCTCTTGCTTCCTCTCAGCATTATGCCTCTTTTTGATCCTGCTCTCTGTTTGTTCTTCCCTGCTGCTGTTCTCAGTGTTGTTTAATTTGGACCTTAATGTTTTTGTCTGCTACTGTCTGTCATATGCTGTTTCTTGTTCTATGTCTGAACTATTTTGTAAAGCAAACTTGAGTATAAGAAAGGTGCTATATACATGAACATAATAATAATAATAATAATAATAATAAAATTATTATTAGTAGTAGTAGTGGGAGTAGTTGTTGTAAAAGTAATAGTAGAAGTAGTAGTAATAGTAATAGTAACAGTAGTAGTAATAGTTGCGGTAGTAGTAGTAGTGGTAGTAGTAGTAATAATAGTAGCAGTAGTAGTTATACCAGTAGTGGTAATAGCAGTAGTTGTGGTAGTAGTATCAGTAGTAGTAGTAGCACTAGTAATAATAGTAATAGTAGTAGTGATATGAGTAGTAGTAATAGTAGTAGTTACGTAGTAGCAGTAGTTGCAGTAATAGTAGTAATAATAGTAGTAGCAGTGGTTGTAGTAGTAGTAGTAGTAGCAGCAGTAGTAGTAGTATTGGCAATAGTAATAGTTGTAGTAGTGATATAGTAGTAGTAGTAGTAGTAGCAGTAGTAGTAGTAGTTGTTGTAAAAATAATACTAATAGTAGAAGTAGTAGTAATAGTAGCAGTAGTAGTAATAGCAGTAGTTGCAGTAGTAGCAGCAGTAGTAGTATTGGCAGTAGTAATGTAGTAGTAGTAGTAGTAGTGGTAGTAGTAGTAATAGTAGTTGCATTAGTGGTAGTTACAGTGGTAGTAGTAGTAGTGTAATTGTACTAGTAGCAGTAGTAGTAGTAGCAGTAGTGGTAATAGTAGTATAATAGTAGTAGTAGTAGTAGTAGTAATAGTGTAATAGTAGTAGTAATAGTATAATAGTAGTAGTAATAATACTATAATAGTAGTAGTAATAGTAGCACTCTGGATGCCTTCATGTTGAGCTCCAGTTTTGGATGCTGCAGGAGAGTGTGGTGGAGCAGAAGTGTGTTTGGTGGAGCAGCATTGTGTGTGGGTTCTCCTTTAAGCTGTTCTGTTGTAAAGCCTGATCTAATCCTCTACCTGCTGCTGAGTGTGCAGCGTGGGCTTTCTGCTTTTCTATTGGTCCGGCGGGCGGCGCCTCTGATTTCCTGCGCTGTGATTGGTGGGCTGGGGCTGGGGGCGGGGCTGTGGAGCCGGAGGGACGCGGCGGCGCTGTTTATTGTTTCTGAATGAAAAAATCCAGCAAAGTGGCAGAAATCCGGCATTAAACCACACTCAGACCGAGAACACGGGAGAACAATGTCGCGGAGGAGAATGACACCGGTTTCTGTACAGTAAGTAGCTCCTGGCTGGTAAAGAAGTGTCCTGACTCTGTCTCAGTAGTGGGAGACCTGGGCCCTGGGCTTTCAGCGAGTGTCGATTTTAACAGAAGCCGGAAAATCTATTTCTTCTCCGGCCACACCGGCTCCATGTAACCGCCTCCTGGGATATATCACCTCACACAGCTTCAGGACTCCTCACTGAACCCGGAGGTGGCGTTTTGAGGCTTTATCTGAATGTATGGCCTTTTTTTTTCATGAACACTGCTGATTTTTAACACCCTCACACCAGACACAAAAGGAAAATGTCCAACGGAGCCGCGGGGAGCGGGGCTCTGACCTGGGTGGTAAGTAATAAACCCGTTAATAAAGCTTGTAACAAACGCGTTATAACCGTGTACTCATTCCAGCCCGGTGTGTTATTAGCATTTAGCTATTGTTATTTTTCTCCTCAGGAAATGCGCGCCGTTAGCTTAGCCGGGTGGCTAACTCAACCGGCTAGCTAATGGTACAAACGAGACAGAAATAGTGCATAAAGTAGGTAGAAAACTCCAGGAAAACGAAATATTATTTCTTAAAATTATAATATGAGTTGTGTACACTTTTTCCTCACGTTACAGACCCCGGGGTGAGCCCTTTTCTCATCAGGGGCTAGCGTTAGCATGCTAAAGCTAACAAAGCGAGCTCTCGAACCTCTTTTGTTTCTCCCGAGATTTCTCCGAGTTTCTATCTCTCCCTTCTTCAAATTTGGGTCAGTGTGAGGTTCAGAGAGGAGGTCTGAAGAGTATAGAGACCTGGACTCTCTGTGAAGGGGAAACTTTTGAGGTTTTGTTCATAAAACACTGAGAAACTGGGACAGTAACTCAAAGTTCAGACCGGCAGAGCCGAAGCAGCTCTGTTTAAACTCTCACAGACGTCTGTCTTATAACCTTCTCCTCATCTAAAGTTTCATCTTTAATCAGGGTATTAATGAGGATTTTATTCCCCTTTTTGTTCCCACTGAGGACACTTCCGTGTGTATCTATATATCCACAGTGTTCATACATACATACATACACACACACACACATACACACACATATATATATATATCAATTGTGTACATATGTGCATACATGTATCCAGTGTGTAGATACACACACACGTGTGTGTTTATCTATGTATATATACACAAATTGTATTTGTTTTTCTATTATTTGTATAGTATATAGTTTTTATATTTTACTGTAATATTGTATAGAATTTATTTCTGGTTGGTTGTGCTGCCTGTCCACTTGTCCGTAACAATGCAAATTTCCCACTTGTGGGACTAATAAAAGGCTATCTTATCTTTCACTTAAGCAACAGCGTGACATGGGAACATTGCTCTGTGGATTTGATTGTTTTCCACAAGAGCATGATTGAAGTCTAGTACTAATGCTGAACAATTTTTGGTTCATAAACAAAACTCCAAGTTTCACAGACCAGTGGGAGGGGGCTTTATACCCCTCTGGATGACTCTTGGCATTGAGCATGGTGACCTGATATGTGGCAGCTCCAGAGCAGCCCATTCTGTGGGCAGTGCTTTTACATGGACGTTATTATATTATTATTATTATTGTATTATAACAACAACAAAATAGTAACAATAATAATTGTTATGATTACATTTATTATTATTAACTGGACATTAGTGGGTGCACCTCCAAGCAGCTGAAGTCTGAGAGGCTACCTGGATGCTTTTGGGCTTACAGGGTGTGAGCAGGGTTGTATGAGACCACGATTACACCACATTTAAAATACACAGTGTTTTAACATCAAAAGCAGAAGAGAGAACTAAATGTAGAAGTGACCTGCTGCTTCACTCTGACCAACTTGCTTCAACAGTGACACAAATAAACAAACTAATCAAGTAAACAACCTAATCATAAATAATTTCGACTAAACATGAGAACAACAGCAGTGTTAAAGGAATAGTTCTGAGACTGAAAATATACGATGCTGAATACACAAATGCTATGTATAAATACTATAGATAAGTAACACATTGAAATCTAACGACACAGATGGTAGTTAGGAGTACGAAAAGTTAGATAGGGAGAAAATTGTACACATTTGATTGATTTGTGAACTATTACTTTAAAGTATGTTAGTACCTTGTTATTACGCCAGTCTTTCACATGGTGAAATACACTGATGTAGCACGGTTCGTTTGTAGTGTTTGTAAGTGTTTTAGGTGTGTGAAGGAAAAAATATTGGCACTACAACCTGTTTAACAGTAGCACAAATAAGAAATTAAGTGGACGCAGTAATTAATTGCAGAGTTTGGAGCAGGACTGTCCAGGAATTGCTGTTTTATTCATATTGTTAGAAGAAGCAAGATCATAACCCAAGCATGGTCCTGGTATCAGCTTTAATGTGCATTATATGTACAAAAATTTTCAGACTACCCATCTACATAGTGAATTCAGCTGCTTTAAGTTTGCACCCATTGATGACACAGATGTTCAGATGCGTATCCGCAGTTTTTCTGATCTCCATGGAAAAGCATCATCAATAAAATGGGAGCATATGGTCATCAGGCCCAGTGCCAGGGTTTAATGTTCCCCAACTCTAGACTGTTGAACTGCATTCTCTGGAGCAACTTGGGTTTAAGTGTCTTGCTCAGGAACCCAGTGGTGGTATGCTGAAGGTAGGATTTGAACCCATGACCTCTTGGTCCAGAGGCAAGTATCCTACCCACTAGGCCACCATCCAGTACTTGCTGTCACTAATCTTCGTGTGTCTGAATGCATTCAGATCCTCACAAAAATGCTCTATCATTTTGTGTAAAGCCTCCCCAGAAGAGTAGACACAACAAACTCAGAATTAATCCTTTGATTTCACAAAAAAAAAAAACCAGTGGACATGAGCAGGCATCTACAAACATATAGAAATATACTGTACTTTTATTTTTATATCCTCAAGATTTATGCTTAATGGTTACTGGAAACGATCTTGTTGGATTAGAAAGCCACAAAGATTAAAATCTGCTGCAGAAAAAGTGATCAACCATATCAGGTCCTGTCCACCTCATTGTGGAGCTTCAGTCCTGTTTTCAGTACACAGGGTAAAAATGAGGGCAAAGGCATTAATTCTAATACTGTAGGTCACTTGAGTACTATTAGGACAGGATTGGTTTTACATGGGGATGTGGGCTAATGTAGTCTTTATTAGTGTTTTGCAGTGATTTTACGTTCTTCAAGACAAACTGGAGAAGTAACCCCAGGTTAAATTCATTATGTGTGCAAATGATATTTAGTTAGAAGCCTGACATACATCCCTGTTAATTAAATAAATTAAGTAAATAATATATAAGTAAGTGACATGGCTGCCTTGAATTTAGATTTTATTGATCTTTGGATGCTAAGATTACAGAAGCCACAGATTATGGTTCTGTTCAAGTCAAAGTCAAATTGAACTTTATTGTCATCTCACCCATGTACAGTATACAGAGAGATGAAATGACGAAGCTGAGGTTCCACAGTGCAACAGACATAAGACAGTGTGCAACAAACTAAACAGTCCAAATAAATACGTACAGAATAAGATAAGAGTGAGATTTAACCTCTCCTGAGTGTGTGGACAGCTCTTTGTGCATTGTATATAAATATAAGTAAAATGTGCAATGGTTGAAAAAATGTGCGGTGTTATCTTCCTATTAGAAATGTAATGAACTCTAAAGCCACCAGATTACCTATTTTTTATCAACTGTTTTTTACAGTGTAGGTAGTAAATATCAGTCATTCATAATCAGGTCCAGCAGAAGACGAATGCCAGCTGAGATCACAGTGTTAATTTAATCTCCTGTTTGCCAGTCACACGGGCATTTTTAACAAATATTGTGCCATGTGTGTAACAACAGACCCTCTTTGATAAGAACAATGCTGCCAAGAGAGAGGAGGCGAATGGCAAGAGCGAAGGCGGGAAGAGCGAGCTGCCAAAGAAGGAGAGCTCCAAGAAGATGTCAGTGGAGCGCGTGTACCAGAAGAAGACTCAGCTGGAACACATCCTACTCCGCCCAGACACCTACATCGGCTCAGTTGAACCCGTCACTCAGGTGAGCCTTAGATGATGTCAGTAGTTCTACCTAGACTTCATATTGCCATGAGATTTTATATAGAGGATGTAATGGAAAAGACTGATGCTGCGAGAACAACCTGCTTTGAATGTCATATTTTGACCTTTTAATAGAGACGACATTAATAGAGGATGATGTCATAAAATTTACATTAAAGAATCTTAAATATTTATTTAAATTTAACTTTTTAAAAATAATCTATTTATTTATCCATTTCTTAATTACATGACATACAGTACAAATTACAAGCAAGAAGTGCTTTGATATCTTTAATAGTCTTATCTTGCTTTGTGAGATTTGTAGAAAAGTGTCATAAGTTTTTAAGTCTGTTACAAACACATACAGATACTTTTTTCAGTTAAAAAACAAAACATTTATCCAGGGACCCCAACTTTTGCATACAACTGTATGCTGATAAGCCGATTATCTCGCTGCAGTGGCGCCTCTCAAGGTGTGGAATAAGTTAGGCAAAAAGTGAACGGTCAGGTTTTGCAGTTGATGTGTCAGAAACAGGAAAAATGGGCAAGCTTAAGGATCTGAGTGTCTCTGACAAGGGGCCAGGTTGGTAAGGTAGGGGGGTATTTGGCAAACGCCCTTATCCAGAGCGGCTTACAATCATTAGTTACAGGGACAGTCCCCCTGGAGACACTGAGGGTTAAGTGTCTTGCTCAAGGACACAGTGGTAGAAAGTGGGGGGGTTTGAACCTGCAACTTTGTGGTCATCAGGTTCACAGGCAAGTGTTTTACCCACTAGGATACTAGCACCCTATCTGGGAACTGGGGATATCTAGGTAGATAATCAGTTCTTGTGGGGGGTGCCCTGTATGCGTTTGTTAGTAAATACCAAAAGTGGTCCAATCAGTGACAACTGATGAGAGGGTCATGGGCGCCCAGGGCTCCTTGGTGCTCGTTTGGAGCGAAGACTAGTCCACAGAAGAGTGACTGTAACACAAATTACTGAAAAAGTAAACGCTGGCTGTGATAGAAATGTGTCAGGACACACAGTGCATTCCAGCTTGCTTAAAATGGGCACGTCAGCTTCAGAACTGGACCGTGGAGTGAGGGAGAAAGGTGGCCTTGCCTGGATGTGGATGGTGTTTGTTTGTGTGTGTGTGTGTTACCTGAGGAAAGTTTGACACCAGAATTTAGGAAGAAGAGAAGCTGGATGTCAATGTTCTGCTGTACAATTTATTGGATTAGAAAGCCACAAAGATTAAAATCTGCTGCAGAAAAAGTGATCAACCTTATCAGCTCAGGTCCACCTCATTGTGGAGCTTCAGTCCTGTTTACAGTAAACAGGGTAAAAATGAGGGCAAAGTCATTAATTCTGATACTGTAGGGCATGAGACTGGCTTACTTTGCATAATTCTTCTGATAATTGTAGCTATACAGTAGCACCTAAAGGTATTTAGACACTTTAACCATTTAAAGTGTCAGATAAAAGTGCAGACTTTGAGCGTCCACCTATGTTGCTTAAGCCCCGCCCATCACCATCTCTCACCGTCTTCTGCCATCACCATCCTCATCCTGTTCTGATAGGATGTGCCCAAATGCCTGGTTTCAGTTGTTTCCCTTAGAGAAACATTGGTGAAAGAGTTTTGAATTTTGATGCACCCTTTTCCAACATATTGTTTTTATTATTATGCAACATTTTATTTTAATGCTACACTTTTAAATTTAGTCTACTCAGTATTCCCAGTGTAGAAACAGATATGAAATTGCCGTCAGTGAGGCATGAGTCTGTGCAAGTTTTTGTTTTGTCTGTTCTCAGTTTGACCTGTACTTTTATACTTACTTTCAGCAAATGTGGGTTTTTGATGAAGAAATTGGAATGAACCTGCGAGAGATCACATATGTCCCTGGATTGTATAAAATCTTTGATGAAATTCTTGGTAAGTTGATGTCTGCTACTTTCCCTGTTTGCACTGTGTCTCATTTTATTTGAGATTTGGTCTTAATGCTTTGCTTCTCCAATACATGACAAGATTTCCTAACAGTTTTAGACTGCTTGATCATGCTATGACGCAATGTGGTATTCAGAGTATTTTATCAAACTTTTATATCCAGTTGAAGTTGTTTGCCAAGGCTAATTACTAAACCAGTATGTTCCATGACACTCTGAAACTTTCTTTCATTTCACTATGTCATGCTGTACTCTGGTGCCACGATGCATCTGACCATAATTAGAAGGATTTTGAAATCTCATCAGTTTAGAAGGAAAAGCATCTGTCAAGAGGATTACTCTCACTGTCAAATAACCCGTAAATATCTTTGGAGAAAAGGGTTTTCTCCATTTAGTCTTCTAATAACAGGATTTCTCAGTGCTTGTCAGTTTTTCATAGATCTTTTAAACAAGTAAACACGGTCTCATGGGACCAGACATGATGTTATAACGAGTATACAGGTCTGCGGTCATACTCTTGGTAGCCAGTCCTCAAGTTAGTCTAGTCCCTCCTGTTTCATTGTCCGCAGTACAATGTGTAACACAAACAAGACAAGCTATTTAACAAAACACCATCATTAGCTAATGGAAGTTCTTTCCATGACAAGAGGTAATGATTAATACGTTAATGCATATAGTGTATTTTCTACATTTGGGACTTTACATTCTTTTGTTACATCTGTGGGCTAATGCCAGTCACGTTGTCCACCTGACAGTGTTGACAAGAGCGCCATTGCTGAGTGCTCTGAATGTGGAGTTTCTTTTAGATAGAAAACGTGGTACCACACAGAAAGGACCAGTTCCAGATGCTGGGACATTTTACTATCACTGACATGGACCACAGAATTTAATGAGTTAATGGAGAAAGAGACTGGGGTTGATATAGTTAATGAAGTGGCCTCTATATGGTTAGGCAGTTTGTTTGACTTCGCATTTTATTTCCTCCTTACAGTTAATGCAGCTGATAACAAGCAAAGAGACAAGAACATGTCCAGCATCAAGATCACCATCGATCCGTGAGTATAGGGGAAGCAATTCCTTTCCTACTATGTTGTCAAAAACTGTCAAGGAATTCCCGCCTATTCACACTTAAATTTCCATAAGCCAACATTCTCCCGCTTAATGAGTCATCTCTCTGGCCTGCTGGTCTATTCCCTCTGCGCTCATTCTAAATAAAAAAAATCATGACAGCTCGCTGTGCCACAGTGGCTTATTAAGGCAGAGCGTTGTCGTTTTAGCAGCTCGGTCATAACACTCAGCAACAGGGAGCTATGAGAATGCACAGAAATAGCTCAATGATCCTGCGCCATCTTCGTAATTCTGCTGCACGAGTCCCTGGAGCAAACCATGATGTTCTGTGAGGGTTTCCTGCAGCTTCAGTTTGCTTAGAGAAGGCTGCTGCAGTGCCGTCTTTGCTGGAATTTTCCTTCTCCCATGCACTGGCAGTTTACCTATCACATATTGTGTGCCCTAGTGGTCATATAGACAGCATACTGAAATTCCTGTATCGGACACATGAATTTTGGTTCAGTAATTGGGTTTTTCAGCTCATGTCTTTGTGGAACCAGACAGAGATGGGCTGCCTGTGACACTTAATTAAGCTCTACGTTTAAAACAAATTACATTATGTGCGGTTTGGAATCATAAAAACTAGGGATGCGCTGAATATGAATTTTTTATCTCCAGTGGTTATACCTTTGTGGCCAAATTGGCAGCCGGCTGATATTTTTGGCTGATTTTCAGTAGCCTTTTTATTTGATGCTCATGAAACACGAAAGTACATTTCAAGTACTTTCTAGTTGCCAAATCGCAGCTTTAATAACATTATTTGCTCTTTAATGGACCAGACTGGCATTTTAACTTCTTAAATGTAAAAATCAGTAGCCTGTTCAATTTATGAGTCAAAATAAAGTGCTACATAAGAGGCGACTGGCACAAAGAGCAATGCATAATTATGCTATAACAGTTTGGTACAGGTGTATCACAGCATTTGATTGAAACACAGATTGCCATAATAAAAATAATAAACTAGCCATTGCCAGTGATTGGGGAAAAAATCTGCAGATTCCGAGTATGCGGTTATTCCTGATAATAACTCATCAATGATTTTTAACTCCTGGTCTTAAAGAAAACAGTAGCAAGACATATGAATTATACATCACATGCTTCTTTTTCAGTGGGTTTTAAAGATGCAAATATTGTGTATTCACCCAAACGTGAGGTCTTATGTGATCAGATTTGTAAATATGGTAAACAAATTATTACCTAAATATAATTACTGTACTGATACAATGAAGTACTTGTAAACATGCTCATTGTCTTTAGTCGTTGGTGTGTATTTGATCAGGATTTAGGATGGCTTACTATGGGATCTGAGTGTGTGTCATGTTGATGAACAGAATGTCTAGAATAGAATACAAGAGAGGTGTGTTAGAGGAGCTGGGATGGATGGAGGGAGTGATGGGGACATAGCGGAGGAGAAGAATGCAAGTTAAAAGATGAGTAGAATTTAATGGAGGAATTTATTATCAGGAAAAAAGGGTACGGTTTGAATGGGATGTGCAGTGGAGGGGAAAAAGAGTGAATAGAGTGAATAAAGGAGGAGTGTGGTGGAGGAGAAAAAGAGGGGATGGAGTGAATGAAAGAGGAGTGCAGTGGAGGAGAGACGAGTCAGAGGGAGGCGGGTTTAGCCGGGAGTGTCCTAATGAGAGCATGTCTGGCACGCAGGAAACTCATATCACATTCGCTTCACCTTCACCGAGTTTCAGCTGACTGCTCAAACAGGCTCATGTCTTTCTCTCTCTCTCTCTCTCTCTCGCTCTCTCTCTCTCTCTCTCTATCTCTCTCTCTCTCTCTCACACACACACACACACACACACACACACACACACACTAACTAGCCTATTATCTTCACCCGTACACCACCTCATTTAGTCAGTTGGCACTGAGTCTACCGTGGTTTTTTCGTGCATTAAGTTGTTTTTTTAAAAAGTGGCCCCAGCTGCGGACAATGCAGCTGGTATTTTTTAAAGAAGACATTTTCTGCTCCCTGTGAGAACTTTTATTTATTCAATTTCCTGTTAAAATGACAATCTAGTACAAGTCATTCATTTTTTAGGAGCAGGAAAACAAGCCAAAACATATTAAACAAAATATAACACAAGAACTTCGACAACTAAGTATGAAATCAAAATTAATTTTCAGTGTGACCTTCCTTTGGAGACACCCGTAACACTGAGTTGTCTTTTCACATTGGAAAAATCGACAGAAACACTTCTGAAATGTAGCAAGAATGGAACCCGTTTCTGTGCTGTTTCTCAAAGGTGAAAGCTTTTGGTTCTGTCTCTCTGATGGAGACAGTTTTGGTGGTTTTCAAGAGTCTTGTTTCTTTTATATGTTTTAATCATTTTTTAACTACAGCGTTGCAAACAGTACTTTAGTGTATTCTCCTTTGACTTTCCCTTTCCTTATGCAAGTAAATTACCTTATGTCTGATCTCCTCAGAAATATCTTTTTAGATGTGCAGGAGAAAGGAATGTGCTAGGCAGCTGTTTGGGTAGTTGCTTGTGTGAATAATAATGTGTTACTCATAATAAAAATGCATAACAATTTATTTCATAATTGCTGTGTAAGACCTATCTCCCCAAGGTCACTGTATAATTTGCTCTGTGCTGCGAGTGTGTGATTGTTCTCTCAAACACCTGCTCTTTTGATCTGACAGTGAGTCAAACACTGTATCTGTGTGGAACAACGGCAAAGGAATCCCAGTGGTCGAGCACAAGGAGGAGAAGATGTACGTCCCAGCTCTGATCTTCGGACACTTGCTCACATCGAGCAATTATGACGATGATGAGAAAAAAGTCACAGGTGACTAAAGCGGCTACATAGAATGCGACATATTGAACACATCTCTCCATATGTAGAAATAATATTCACCTAAAAACTAAATATGTATATATATGTTATTTCATGTATATGTGTGTGTGTGTGTGTGTGTGTGTTTGTGTGTGTGTTTGTGTTTTAGCCTGTCTGAGAACCAGTCTCTGCTGAAGATGCCTCCCTGGTCCAATCCGTGGCTGGTTGGAGCCATCTGTCTCTCCATGGCTCTGCATTTCCTCATCCTGTACGTCGACCCTCTGCCTGTAAGTATGTTTTTAATTCTGAGGAAAAAACTGCTCTATAAATGCTGAATGTTTATTATGTGTACAATTTCAAATAATAAAACCATATATATTTATCAGTAATCTTGTCCTAGTTATCAATTTTATAGTTACTTCTTGTCCCAGACCTAAAAAAACACGAACAGGTATCCACTATGCTCGGATGTTTTTAAAGGTCTTTCTTTATCAGTTGTAGTTAAATAATTTTGAAATCTGGGGGTGTTGCAGCCCGCCCCCCCCCTCACTTTCTGTATCCCATTACATGACAGTGTCTAACAGACCCAAGAAGCTGCTGGTTTTGACCGTAAAAAGCCAACAGTGATTATTTTGTTTATTTATTTACTGTTTAATTGAATGGGAATATTTGCGAACATCCTCTCATCCAACTTAAACAGCTCAGTGACTTTTATTATGTAATTCAGTGTCACTGCAGCCGGTTTGTTTAAGCTTGTACTGACAGCAAGGGAGAGGGGGGGAGTGGGAGAGGGGGGGAGAGAGAAGGAGAGAGAGAGAGGAAGAGGGGGAGAGAGAGAGAGAGAGAGAGAGA
>JBBPCZ010017654.1:0-14613 GCA_037974445.1 Brycinus macrolepidotus
TCCCAGGACTGCCAGTGGCACCACTGAGGTACCCTTGAGCAAGGTGCTGTTCCCACACACTGCTCCCCGGGCATCACATCGCTGGATGCCCACTGCTTCACTTGGTGAATGGGTTAAATGCAGAGAAAAATTTTCACACTGTGCTGTGCTGTGATGCTTTCACAAGTGACTATAAGGGGCCACTTTACTTTACTTTTACTTGTATTAGTGCAGAAGCCATTACGTTTCTTATCGAATTTGCAAGAGGGAAACAGTGGTCTGATTTTTTTAAGGTTTATTTTCACATCAGTAAACATTACCATGAATACCCAATGTTTAGGTAACAAGGTAATTTGGTGGCTAACCAAAGCCAGCTTTTCATTATTATTATTATTATTATTATTATTATTATTATTATTATTATTCATGTATTCATTTTGCCCATTAATTTCGAATATATTTTTCTACAATTGAAGCCACATCCACCTAGATGCTGAGGGACAAGTTGCTCAGTAACTTTATTGGGGCAAATCCAACAGTTCACCAGTAATATCCACACAAATGCCAGGGCTTAAGGTTTCCAAGCAGAGCATTGCGTCACACTACTTCAGTGCGTCATGCTGGCTCGCCTTCTTCCCATAGTCCATCCTGGCGCCATCTCTTCCCCAGGTAAGCAACACACACACAGCCCTTTTGGTATGGAACTGACCACCGCATACCACACAAGACCTGCCATTCTGGAGATGGCCTGATCCAGTCATTTATCCATCAGTGTTTGTCTTTTATCTAAGTGTCTCAGATCTTTATGCTCGCTCATTTTTCCTGCTTCCAACACATCAACTTCATCAACAAGAATGGACTTTTCCCTTGCTGCCTCATATATACAATTCAATCCAATTCAATTTTATTTATATAGCGCTTTTTACAACCAAGTTGTCACAAAGCAGCTCTGCAGAAAACAGGTCCGAGACCCTAGTGAGTGAGCCTAAGGCAACAGAGGCAAGGAAAAACTCCCTCAGCTGGAGGAAGAAACCTCGGGAGGAACCAAGACTCAAAAGGGGAACCCATCTTCAGGCCGATCCGGAGAGAAAGAAAATAGAGTCTTTTTGGGGATAAATAATAACAAAAGAGAGTCTTTAAGGGGATAAATAACAAGAGAAGGCCTTCATGAACAAGCTTATTGACAGAGTTGGTACCGCTAAGAGTCCATAGAGGTCAAGTTTTTTGGAAGAGTAGCTGAGAGTGTGTAGTCTATAAATAACAGCAACAGGAACAACAATCTCCACCGGAGCTTTAAGCAGCAATTGCTCTTGGTTGGGGAGCAACACACGGGGAGCAGCCGAACTAGTCGAGGACACTCAGCGATTGCAGAGCCGGGAAGGTGGTGCCCTGGTGTCCCATGGTGATCAGTCGGGCTAGACAAATGTGCAGCAGTTCCCCTCGAACGAAAAACAGAGAACAGAGTTAGTTCTGTTTAAATTTACAGAGAATTATTTATATTTGTAAGCTAGAAAGGACAGAGCCGAGGGGTATGACAGGCATGAGAGCGCCCGGAGACACCAGCGTACCTCCACTCCACCGTCACAAACCTGAGTGAACGTGAGGAATGGCAGGGCGACAGCACCAGTGTCCCAGTTTACTTGAATTCTCTGTGCCCACCACCTCTCAGCTCTACACCCTTCATCTGGCAGGAAAAAGTAATTACAAAAAGCCTGAATGAACAAGTAGGTTTTCAGCCTGGACTGTGTCTGAGTCCCGCATGTTATTCGGAATAGCATTCTGGAGCTTGGGGGCTATATATGAGAACGCTCTTCCCCCTGCTGAAGCTTTCATAATTTTAGGGACAAGTAAGTAGTCTTATTTAACCTAAGTTTATCATCTGGGTTGGCAGAGATATGAAGTTGTGTATCATCTGCGTAGCAGTGGAAGCTAATATATATAAGCCCTTAACAGGTGTCACTGAAACAAGATCATCAGTGTTATTCACTTCACCACCTGTCAGTGGTTTTACTATTGTTGCTGAATGGTGTATGTCCACAGTTAAATGGTCTAGTGAATGTCCTCTGAAGATCAGCATTTCTCTTTCTTGATGAAGATAAGAAAACACTCTTTTTTAGTATCCTCTGCTGTGGCCCAGAGAAGGATCAGCTCTTTTTAAGTCTTGGGTCTCTTCGGTGGTTCTTTCTTATGCTCTTAAAGGGTTTCTTATTTTGAGTCTTGGTTCCTCTCTGTTGTTCTTCTTCATGCTCTGAGGATGTTCTTTTGAGTTTTGGTTCCTCTCAATGGTTGTTTTTCATGTTCTTAGGAGTTTCGTCATGTTCTTTCTTTCTTCTCCTTTTGAACCTTGGTTCCCCTTTGTGGTTCTTCCTCAAGTTCTCAGGGAAAATGCTGAGACTTGGTTTCTCTCAGTGTTGCTTTCTCAAGCCTTGGATCATTAGGGACCCTCATTTTTAGAGAGCCCACTTATGACTTTTTAAAATTTCAGTATAGATATTAATTATTTTTAAAGCAAATTGCCTCTTGACAATCCATGAGTTTTTCTCTGCCATTCACCAGATGCCCCAGTTCTAAATCTAAATCACATTACACAATCCATACTTACCCAGAATGGAAAAAATAGATGAGATATATAGTTTGTTTCTTGCCTCCAGAAGCTCTCTCATTGGCTGAAAAACACACAACTAGGTCAACAACTGATAAACTCAAGGTTGGCATAGAGATTGGATCTTCTTTAAATTAAGGCTTGAGTTACTTCATTTGGTGAGGAATACAGCTCAAGGTAAGACCTCTTTATCTCTTATTTCGGCTGCTTTACATATTTCTGCTTTGCTTTAGGATATTTATCCAGCGTGCTCCAATACCATGCAAATTCATGTAGTTTGTTCTTCTCAGACAAAACCATGGCGTTCTCTCCTCACCTGATATACCTCGTCATGCTGGTCCTGGCTTCTCAGGTGATGTTAGGTGACACTGCTGTCCGTATCTGGGGGCTCCGGGGCAGCGGGCTGCCGAGTGATCCACTGGGCTACACCCCTGACCCATACGTCAAGGTGTGGTGTGGCGGCTCCGGTGGCGGCAGGACTGAGACCGTTAAGAACACAAACAGCCCCAGATGGAGCAAAGAGTTCAACTTCTCCAGCTGCAAGCTCGGATCAACCCTGAAGTTTGAGGTGTGGGACCAAGACTTAAAATACGATGACCTCTTGGGCAGCTGTTCCATTCGACTTTCAAGTGGATCTTACAGCAATGCTAAGTGCTCCCCGAGAAAAGGCTATCTGTACTTTAACTATACCGCGAAATGAAGGTCTCCAGAACCTTTAGCATGAAGCAAGTCCACCAATGTCGAATCTTGCAGATTTCATGTTTTAGTTTGGGCTGAATAGATTAATGCGGAACACCTGATTTTGGCTGTTTCCTCTGTAAAGTGTGAAATGAATTTTCAAACCAATATGTTCAGCAATTTAAACAAATCTGCCACTTACAGTCTGCATATATGTGTGTACTGAAGTGAATCTGTGACTTTGTAATAGTTAGCAGTGCTTCATTTTATAGTATCACAAATCACGCAAAATTAAATGTACACAGGTTTTACAGAAATTGTGATGTTGTTTTTTCCAGTAAAAGTTTATTGTACTGTAATGTGCTGTTATTTTGAAACACTTATTATAGATTGGCATACATTCATTAAAATGTGTTTTCATACAAATTTCCCAAATATACACATAACGTATCAATGCAAACTACAATATACTGCAGCTGAAAATGCATAAAAATAAAAAATTAATGCTCACCTGAGATTTCCTTGAACAAAAAATTCAAGCAAATATTTTATTTTCAGTTTAATTTGTTTCTATTATTAATTTATTTGTACATTTTTATTCTCATTTTTTTTTATTTCAAAGCTGTTCTTCAAATAGTCTTTTAGTTTCAGTTTTTAAAGTTTACACTAGCAGATTTTAAATATTTAATATATCAATATTAAATATTTAAAAATTAAATATTTAATTGCTTAAAAAATGACTGAACTAAACTTACTGTAAGATATTGGACGATATATTTCTAATATGAGAACCCAGAATTTTTCATAGTTTCCAGGATTATATTCTCAGTTTTTGTTTTACATCATAAGCAAAAATTATAAATAAGCAAAATATTAATTGTATGCAATATTTGAAGGTACACCAATAGCCTCACATCTAAAAGTCCATTTTGTAGGCCATTCTGACAATATATTGTCTATAAAGATGCTATTCCTATTTTCTTTAATCTTATTCCCGAACTGGGAATTATCAGAAATTATGTACATTCACTGACCACTGCTGCCCTCTTCCATAACTCACATTTGTGTCTTATTATGATCTGCATATATAGGAGTAGTCTCTGTTTTTCTCTCTCTCTCTCTCACACACACACACACACACACACACACACACGCATACATACACTCGTTGCATGATTGTGTCTGATCTCCCCATATTATAAATACAACTACTGACCCTGTGCCACACCCTCTAGTGAAAACCCCAGCACTGCTGTATCACCAGTGCAAAGCCCAGCAATCTAGTAGTGTGCTGTGTTGAAATTAATGTATGCACTGCAGCTTTCTTATGGTTGATTTGTACATTTTCTGGCCACTTTATTAGCAACCCTATCCTGATGGTGTGCAATTAGATACTGTAGCCCATCTGTTGATACGCAGTTTATGTTAGTCATCCTTGGGGTTGGGGGAGGCTTTCTTTAAAAAGGAAGTCTGGCATCCCTCATGGTCTTTCCCACGGTGTAGCACTCCCTCTTGTGTATTAAGCCAAAAAGGTTTATTTTCATTTCAGCCATAAACACAGCATACAGTTAACAATGTTGAAACAAAGTTGCTCCAGGACCATGGTGCAACACAGAAACAAAAACAGACCCACAAAGAACAAAAACAGAACACACTACATAAGTGCAGACAGGATAAAATACACAGAATGCAAAGAAAGCAATCAAGAGAGAAACACGAGAGCAACAAAACAACAGGGCAAGACAACATTTAGTGCAGTCGATGTTTGAATGAATACAGTATTATGATAAATGCTGTATTCTAGCAGTGGAGTACATAAGGCTAGTCCTTGTATCCAGAAATGAATTTTTCTAACACTCAAACATATATGTATGGGACAGGGATACCTGTTTATACTGTGAGTTCAGATGATATGTGGATGAGATCACACTTAGCTATCAGACCCTGTTGGATGAAGGTTTGATACTTTAAGCTTACTTTCATTCATTTTAAAACGTAATTCGGCTCCTCTCAGTGGTTCTTCCTCATGCTTTTAGAGAGTCTCTCCTGTTGAGTCTTGGTTTGTCTCAGTGGTTCTTCTTCATGCTTTTAGAGAGTCTCTCCTGTTGAGTCTTGGTTTGTCTCAGTGGTTCTTCTTTATGCTTTTAGAGAGTCTCTACTGTTGAGTCTTGGTTTGTCTCAGTGGTTCTTCTTCATGCTTTTAGAGAGTCTCTACTGTTGAGTCTTGGTTTGTCTCAGTGGTTCTTCCTCATGCTTTTAGAAAGTCTCTCCTGCTGAGTCTTGGTTCTTCTCAGTGGTTCTCCCACATGCTTTTGGAGAGTTTTTTCTGTCACTCTTGCAGTAAACTGATTAGTGTCTTTTGTAAAGCGTGTAGAACTGGACTGAATTTATAAAACTGGCTTTTTGCCATGTGTCAATCCATGAGTTTTTCTCTGCTCTTCACCAGGTGCACCAAGTGTTATCTAAGTTGAGTTGCATAATTCATACTTATCCTAAACATCTGAGATATCTACTTTGTTTCTTCCCTCTAGAAGCTCTCTTATTGGCTGAAAAACCTGAGACTAGGTCATATATCTATAGGCTCAAGGTTGGCGTGGAGATTGGGTCTCCTTTAAATTGAGGCTGAGCTAAGCCGAGCACACTTGGGCTTTCTCGTGTTTGAGGAACACAACTCAAGGTAGGACCGTTCACTTAATTCTTCAAAACACTTTTGCTTTTTTCCACCTGCAGCTTATTAAAGTTTTAGTTTTATTTATTTCTTACATTGGTATTTTCATGTTTAAACGCACAATAAGTCTGCATGATATGTGTGGTAACATTGTTCAATATTCTGATGGCGATTTGACTCGAATTAAATACCTAACAAATTAATTTATGAGACACTACAAAAAATTAAAGCTGAATTCTGAAATGTTTTGAACAACTTAAATAAATATAAATTAATCATGTCAATCTACAATAACTGTAATGTAGGGGACACTCCACCCAAGAAGATGCAGATGATCTATACTATGATGATCTACTAATCTGGAAAACTGGGCTTCTAAATCAAGAGATAATTACATAAAACCTGGAAAAAATATTTACCCTTTAGGGCAAGATACTACCTCAGTTATTTCCTTAGGACAACTTCTTGGTCAAGAAAACCAGCATGTTAACTTTGCTAGGTTTCATACATGCATGTTGACTTTACCACTTTCCCTGATAAGCTAAAGAAGCTCTCAGATAGTGAATTAGCAGCAGGTGTAGAAAGATTCCTCTGAGCTAGTTTGCTCAGCTTTGGGTGGATGATTTGGTGGGAGTTGGGCCTAGATTTCTGAGCAAAAAGATTGCTTTCCCTTTTTGTTACTGGGCAGATGGATCCATGCTTTGGGCCTCAGTGTTGTCAAAATTTGTTCCCTCCTAAGACAATTAAGTATTCATAAAAAATACCCATGCTCCATTTACATTGAGATAACACTGTAATCTGATCCCAGTATGTGACACCAGAGCTCATGTCAGTAAAATGTATAACATAAATACCTGGTTTTGATGTCTTGTTCTGATGGTAGCTCATCTTGATCTTGTTGTTCTAGCTGACCTCGAATTTGGGATACATGAAGGATGCAGTGTTCAAAATTCATGAAATTGATTAAATCATAGTCATGAATGTTGAGGGATCCTCAAAGCTTGCTCCAGTGGCATGGAAGATGCAGTGGGAGTTGAGTATGAATTTGTTCTGAGCAAAAGTAATGTTATGGCTTTTTGTCATTGGATGGATGGATCCATGCTTTGGGCCTCAGTGTTGTCAAAAGATGTTCCCTCTTAAGACAAGTGAATGCATCCAGGATGTGACATCTTGTATCCCAACAGAGCTCATGTCAGTAAAATTTAATACATGAATACATGGCCTTGATGTCTTGGACTGATGGTAGCTGACCTTGATCTGGCTGATCTATTGGACCTCGAACCCGGGATTCATGAAGAATGCAGTGTCCAAATGTTCTTATGTTGCTGGATCATCATCCTTTGTGTTCATGTGATCCAAGATGTTCACTTTAATGTGTTGCTGATTAAGTCGTTGTCCTTTTCTGCAAGGAGACTGGTTTCACATACACGTGAAACACTCAAACAGCTTTCCCCTGCAGTAGCAAATAAATTCGCAGCCATCATCCAAGCTGGGTAACCTTGCAGTCATGAACAAACTGATAACAGTTATTCTGAGGGTAGCTGACAGTTGGAATTTATCTGATTGGTCAAATGGTGTGAATGCATGACCCCTGTAACAGTTGCAACTGTGAATTATCAGTCAGTCCTACAGTACAGTACAACATATTTCATCTTAATTTGCATCAGACCCCAGAATAGTCCTGCTTTGCTTTAAGATATTTGCTAAATTTTCTACTGAACTTAAGTAACAATAACTGCCTATGCTTTTAAACACCAGACAAGTTCATTTAGTTTGTTCTTCATAGACAAAACCATGGCGAACTCTCCTCACCGGATGTACTTCGCCATCCTGGTCCTGGCGTCTCATGTGATGTTAGGCGATGCCGCTGTCCGTGTGTGGGGGCTCCGTGCCAGCGGCCTATCAGGCGACGCTCTGGGCAACCGGCCCGACCCGTACGTCAAGGTGTGGTGTGCCGGGGTCAATGGGGGCAGGACCGAGACCAGTAAGAACACAAACAGTCCCAGCTGGGCCGCAGAGTTCAACTTCCCCAGCTGCAAGGCCGGATCAACCCTGAAGCTGGAGGTGTGGGACCAAGACCTCAACAATGATGACCTCTTGGGCGGCTGTAACTACAAACTGTCAAGTGGGAATAAACCTAATTCTAAGTGCTCCCTGAAAAAAGGCACTCTGTACTTCAACTATAATGCCAAATGAATATCCTCAGAACCTACAGATTGGTAGCAGCGTTAGACAAGCAATGTTAAATGTAAAATGAATTTTCAGACCTATGAGCAAAATGTTTAATGTTTAATAATTAAAAAAGTGCTTCTTTACAAACTGGCTTCAGTGTCAGTTTTCTTTCAAGCAATTTCCCCCTGGATCAATAAAGTTTTCTGATTCTGATTCTTTATCTCTTTTGGTTACCAAGTCATTTTTTCATTGTACAGTGATCACAACTGCTCTCATGGTCTGTGTGTATTTAGAGGGAACCTGTGACTTTGTGATTGTAGATGAGCAGCACAGAATATTCATTTTATATTATCATTTGGAAATATTTAAATGTTTTGTCCCGTAAAACAACACCTTCAGTCTACAGTCTACAAAAGTGTATCAAAATAATAAAAAATTCAGCAATTAAAAATGCTTACAAGTAAAATTTCACAGGGAATCAAGAAAACGACAACACTGTTTCAGACACCCACCCTCAAGGACCAGAAATGAGAATTTTTCCTTTTGAGTCTTGGTTCCACTGAGTAGATCTTCCTCATGCGCTGAGGAGCTGAGGAAGTTTTTTTTCTTTTTGAGTCTCGGTCTCGCTCAGAATTTCTTTATCATGCTCTTAGACTGTTTTCCCTTTTGAGTCCTGGTTCCACGTGGTTCTTCCTTATGGTATTTCTCGTTTTGGGTCTTGGTTACATTCACACCCCTTTTCCACCAACACTTAATGTGTTCTGTTCCGGTTCATGTACCAATTTTGAACAGTTCTGAGCATTTTCATCAAAAATAAAATGGTTTGGAACCTGAAAAGCTGGTACTCAGCTGGATCCAAAAAATACCAGTGTGAACTGTAATGACATCAGTGGGCTTGTCATTCTCCAACTTCAGCAGTTACGTCCTCTTATCATTAGTAGTCGGTCCATGCATGCATGAACTTGCAGGTAAACAGTGTTACCTGCAAGTTAACTTCTTGACACATTCTTGTTTGCAGTTGCTTACAGTTGTTCTGCTGAAAACTGGTGGAAATGCAGGTTGGTTTGATAGATGGCACCAAGGTTCAAAGAATCTTGAACAAAACCAGTTCAGGAACCAGTTTCTTGTTGGGTATTGGTAGCTCTTCCTTGTGCTCTTTGGGAGATCCTCTTTTTTTGAGTCTTGGTTCCTTTCTGTGGTTCTTAAGCTTTTAGAACGTTCCTCCTTTTCTGTTGTGGTTTCTCTCTGTGGTTCTTTCTCATGCTCTTAGGATGTTCCTCCTTTTGAGTCTTGGTTCCTCTCAGTGGTTCTTTCTCATGCTCTTAGGATGTTCCTCCTTTTGCATCTTGGTTTCTCTCTGTGGTTTTTTCTCATGCTCTTAGGATGTTCCTCCTTTTGCATCTTGGTTCCTCTCTGTGGTTCTTTCTCATGCTCTTAGGATGTTCCTCCTTTTGAGTCTTGGTTCCTCTCAGTGGTTCTTTCTCAAGGTCTTAGGACGTTCCTCCTTTTGCATCTTGGTTCCTCTCTGTGGTTCTTTCTCATGCTCTTAGGGTGTTCCTCCTTTTGAGTCTTGGTTCCTCTCTGTGGTTCTTTCTCAAGGTCTTAGGACGTTCCTCCTTTTGAGTCTTGGTTCCTCTCTGTGGTTCTTTCTCATGCTCTTAGGATGTTCATCCTTTTGAGTCTTGGTTCCTCTCTGTGGGTCTTTCTCATGCTCTTAGGATGTTCATCCTTTTGAGTCTTGGTTCCTCTCTGTGGTTCTTTCTCATGCTCTTAGGGTGTTCCTCCTTTTCAGTCTTGGTTTCTCTCTGTGGTTCTTTCTCATTCTCTTGGGACGCTCCTCCTTTTGAGTCTTGGTTTCTCTCTGTGGTTCTTTCTCATTCTCTTGGGACGCTCCTCCTTTTGAGTCTCGGTTCCTCTCTGTGGGTCTTTCTCATGGTCTGAGTGTTCTTCCTTTTGGGTCTTGGTTCCTCTCTGTGGTTCTTTCTCATGCTCTTAGGATGTTCCTCCTTTTGAGTCTTGGTTCCTCTCTGTGTTTTTTTCTCATGCTGTTAGATGAAAATGAGCTCTCTTGCTTTCCGGGAAGACTGATTTGTAACAATATCTTTTCTAAATGGTACATAGAGTTTTTCTCTGCTGTTACCACACGTACAGAAGCTGGCACAACTCATGGATTGCCATGTGGCCAACTTATGGGTTTGTGGCAATCCATGAGTTTTTCACTGCTGTTCACCAGATGCCCCAGTTCTTATCTTGTTCGCATTACCCAATTTATACTTATCTATAACACATGTGATATTTAGTTTGTTTCTTCCCTCAAGAAGCTCTCTCACTGCCTGAAAATCAACATTACGATATATATATATAGATAAGATCAAGGTTGGCGTAGAGATTGGGTCGACTTTAAATTGGGGCTGAGCTAAGTCTAATGTATTTGGGCTTTCTCGTTGCTGAGGAATACAACTCAAGGTAAGACATTCATTCACTTAAATCTCCAACATATTCTTGCTTTTCTCCACCTGTAGCTCACTGAAGTTTCCATTTTACTCATTTCTTACTTGGTATTTCCATGTGCAAATGCACAGTAGTTCTCCTTTTCTCATATTGTGCGTCAGGCTTTGCTTTAGCATATTTAGGCAGTATGCTCAAAATGCCATGTACGTTTATGTAGTTTGCTTTTCACAGACGAAACCATGGCATTCTCTCCTCGTCTGGTATACCTTGCCATCCTAGTCCTGGCATCTCATGTGATGGCGAGCGACGCTTCTGTTCGTGTGTGGGGGCTCCGGGGCAGCGGCCTATCGGGCGACGCTCTGGGCAACCGGCCCGACCCATATGTCAAGGTGTGGTGTGGCGGCGTCAGTGGCGGCAGGACCGAGACTATTAAGGGCACAAACAGCCCCAGCTGGGCCGCAGAATTCAACTTCTCCAGCTGCGGACCAAGATCAACCCTGAGGCTGGAGGTGTGGGACCAGGACCTCTTCAACGATGACCTCTTGGGCACCTGTTCCCTCTCACTTTCAAGTGGATCTTTCACCAATGTTAGGTGCTCCCTGAAAAAGGGCTATCTGTACTTCAACTACACCGCCAGATGAACATCTACAGAACCTATAGCACGAATGTCCACCAATGATAAACCCCACAGATTTTGTATGTTAACAGTTTGAGCAGAGTAAATTCAGTGACCACTGCTGATTCTAAGGTGACATCCAGCAAAATATTACATCAAACTCTTTCACAGAATCTGCTTGTTTCCTCCGTAAAATGGAAAGTGAATTTTCCAATGCATAAAAAATTATTAATAATTAAAAAAGTGATTCCTTGCAAACTGTCTGAGTTTCGGTGTTCTCTATCTCTTTTTGATACAAAGTCATTTTTGCATAGTACAGGGATCGTCATTGCTCTCCGTCTGCAACTCACAGTCAGTGGGTTTGTGTGTATTGAAGGGAACCTGTGACTTCGTACTTCGCAAAAATATTTTAGATCATCAAATCACTCAGTTTGATGGTGCTATATAGGGTGCTTCCCAGCCTTTCATGAGCACTGGGATCGGCTCTGGCAACTCCATGACCCTGGTTAAAAAAAATGGCTCAGATAATGAAAGAACAAACAAAACACTCAAAATTCAATTTACAAATTTCAAATTTGTAAATAATCATTAAATAAAACAGTACCTTCAGTGAACAGTTATAAATTCATCAGTTTATCCAGATTCAGGAAATAAATTAAATGCATCAAAATTTAAAATACTGCAATCAAAAATGCACAGTAATAAAATTCTGACCTTGCAACCACACTAAATTTCATAGCCATGCTCCAAATAGATTTTCATTTATGCATTTTTATAGTTTACTCAAGCAAGTATTACATCACATCAAGAAATAACCAGCACAAACTTTTAACACATTTCCACAGCTGTAAAGTTCACAAGACTTGAACCATATATGCACATGGGAGCAAAAAAAAAAATCAAACAAGGTTAGACCCCTGCCACCCACTCGGGGTCCCCTTCCCCATCCCCCCAAAGCCCTGCCCTCCTGTGGGTAGAGCTCTCCGTCCACTTCCACAGTGCCAGCAGCTTCAGAATCCAGCCACCATTAGCAAGGACATTAGCGTGTTATCACCCATGATGGCTCTCAGGACTTGCTGGGACCTGTTCTAGTAGTTCCAGTAAAAATTTGGAATAGGGTCAACAGAGTGTGCTCAGCTCGTGGGGTCAATCTCTCTAACTTCTGCACTATTCATTGCAGACCTCAGTCTGTATTAGCCTCTTCCTGCACTTTGAAATTTGCAGCCTTGAATGTCCAGTCACTAAACAACAAATCACTTTTAGTCAATGATCTAATTACTACATACAAGACTGATTTTATGCTCTTAACTGAAACTTGGTTAGATGACAGCTGCAGTGCATTGGTTCTTAACGAAACAGCTCCCCCAAACTTTAACTTTTTTTGTGCCTCTCGTGTGGGCAGGAAAGGTGGGGGTGTAAGTGTGTTATATAGAGATACATTTCAGTGCAAGCAGTTATCACTGGGTGAATTTAGTTTTTTGAATATCTCTCCATTGTCATAAAATGCTCACTGAGAATTCTGCTTGTAATTATCTACAGACCACCAAAGTACTGTCCTAATTTTATTTATGAATTTTCTGAAATTCTGTCGTTAATTTCCACTGATTTTAACTCTTTTATCATTGCGGGAGATTTTAATATCCATATAGACATTGCTATCGACAGCGCCAGCCAAAGAAATTACTTCTGTATTTGACACCTTTGAAGTCACTCAGGATGTGCCCGGCCACACACTGGACTTGGTTATCAGTAAAGGCCTCAGTGTTACTTCTGTGAACGTTTTAGATGTGGCTCTGTCAGATCATCACTGTTTTCTTTGATGCATTGGTTTCTTCTATCATGCAAATTGGCTTTAGGATTCTCAAAAAGAGGGACATTTATGAAAATTCCAGGGCTGTCTTTATGGAAGCCATATCTTTGACTCCAAGCGTATCAGCAGAGTCTGTAGATGAATGTCTTAATCATTTGAACTCCAAAATGCTCAGGGTCCTTGATGCTATTGCACCCCTCAAGGTCAAAACCATTACTGGTAAACAGGAAGCAAGGTGGAGAAATTTCATAGCAGTAACTAATCTGACGAGAGAATGCAGGAAGGCAGAGTGCTGTTGGAGGCAAACTAAACTTCAAGTGGACTATGACATTTTTAAATAGAGACTCCTCAGATACTACCTTGATTTGGGCAGAGCTAGAAGGGCATATTTCTCTAATATCATTAACAGGAACACTAAGAACGCTCATACTCTCTTTGCCACAATAGAGAGGTTAACAAATCCCCAGGTCCAGTTACCCCCAGATTTCCTTACAGTTTCAAAATGCAACGAATTTGCATCTTTTTTTAATCCCAAAATTGAAAATATTAGACAAAACTTTGGATCTACACACTCAAGTAACATTATGTATACCCACAGAAATAACATGCCTATCTTGTCTAAGTTTAATCTTATAGATGTTAGAACTCTTGTGGAAATAGTGCGTCGTCTTAAACCATCTACATGTTCCCTGGACATTCTACCTACAAGCTTTTTAAAAGGTGTTTTTAGAAGCTTACCACAGGACCTGTTTGTGAATGGCTCACTGAACTCAGCCATTTTGCCAGCACTGTTGAAAACCACAGTTATTCCTGAAGAAGTGTAACTTGGATGTTTCTGCCCTTAACAATTATAACAGTTATATCTCTAATCTTCCCCTTACAGCCAAGGTTATAGAGAAAGTAGTTTTTAATCAAGTCACTAATTACTTAGACTCGAATGGCTTCTTTGATGACTATCTGTCAGGCTTCCATAAGAATCATAGTACAGAAACTGCTCTTGTTAAGGTACTAAATGATGTTCGCCTAAATACAGATGCAGGTAAAATAACTGTACTGGTGTTGTTAGATCTGAGTGCAGCCTTTGACACTGTTGACCAGAACATCCTGTTAAACAGACTTGAAAACTGGGTTGGGCTCTCAGGTTCAGCCCTTAGATGGTTCAGGTTATCCTTTGAAGGCAGGGGTTATTTTGTCTCAATTGGCATTTGTGAATCGGAAAGTCATATGGAGTCCCTCAAGGGACCTGCCCTGTTCAACCTGTACATGCTTCCTCTGGGTCAAATTCTTAAAGAGAATGATGTGTCCTATCATAACTATGCAGATCACACTCAGATCTGTCTAGCTCTTTCACCAAGTGACTTTGGTCCAAAAGATTCAGTGTGTCGGTGCCTCGATAAAGTACATAACTGGATGCATCAAAACTTTCTCCAGTTAAATAAAGACAAAACGGAGATTATCTTGTTTGGAAATAAATAAGGAAGATCAACTCTCAGTGCCCACCTGGAATCTAGAACACTTAACCTTTTGGCCTCCATGGACGCAATTTGCGTCCATTTTTGATACCTTTAGTCTAAGACTCATAACTCGCGACAGGAGTAACACACATGTATGATACACATATCACTGAAATCGAGAAG
>JBBPCZ010017673.1:0-14611 GCA_037974445.1 Brycinus macrolepidotus
ACACACACACACACACACACACACACACACACACACACACACACACACACACACACACACACACACACACAGGTAAACACACACTGGTGAACACACACACGGATAAACACACAAACACACAAAGAAGTAAAAACATACAGGTAAACATACACAGGTAAACACGCACACAGATAAACACACACAAACACAAACATGGGTAAACACACAGGTAAACACATGCACAGGTAAACACACACACAAGTAAAGACAGGTACAGGTTAACACAAACACGTAAACACACACAGGTAAACACAGGCACACACACAGGTAAACCCAGGTAAGCACATACACACAGGTAAAAACACAGGTAAACACACACCGGGACACGCTCAGACCCCCACCCCCCCTAAATGTACAGTACTGCGCAAAATTCTTGATCTCCCCTTTTTTTTTTTTTTTTTCCCCCCTGTGAATCACCTTGTTGGTGCAAAAGTGCTATTTTATGCCTGTCAAACTGGCATATTGAGTAGATTAAGTGAAAGAAATGGGAACAAATGTTTTACTGTGACAGGCTGCAAAGTGCCTAAAGACACAAGGTGCCTAGATAAAGGAGTTCCAACTATTCAGCATTCAGCACCACCAGTATACTGATCACCGGGCTGATCATCTGAAATCATCTGATGTCTGAACCAAAGTGGATGAGGCTCCACCAGGGGGCTCTGCAGGAAACCACATTAGGTCTACTGCCTGCAGGATGTTTTTGAATGAGCATCCAAAATGAGATGTTCATTCAAAATCATCCAGCAGGCCTGTTGGAAAAGGGAAAGGAGCCGTACCTGATGGTGTCTCCAGTGAAGGTCTGCAGTGGTGGAATGGTGTGAGAGAAGTTTGGTGTGTTTTTGTATAAAACCCATCTGGGTTGATGGAGCAGGTTTGGGGAAAAGGAGGAGATCTTCAATCAGGAGAGGAGCCGTACCTGAAGGTGTCTCCAACTCGGTCCTGGAAGTAGATGAAGTGGTCGTGGTCGATCTTCATCAGGTCTCCACTGTTGAAGTAAACGTCCCCCTGCTGGAAAACGTCCCGCAGCCTCTTCCTCTCCGTCTGCTCAGGATCCCCCTTGTAGCCCACAAACGGAGCCAGCTTTGTTATCTTCACCACCAGGAGACCAGTTTCACCTGCACGCACGCACACACACACAAACACACACACACAAACACACACACACACAGGTAACTGCACACATCTGTTTGTATACACAGCGCTGTGCGAAACAAGAACTTTACAGGAACCAAAATATTTTTTACCTCCAATGTAAGTTCATATAAAGAGTTTTAAAAATTATTAATTTTGGATCAGTTCTGGTGACACTGACTAGTGTTGCAGTGCACAATTTACAGTGTAGTGAACAGTGTAATAATGTATAAGGAACGAAGATTTATATTTAGATGTGTTTATATATAGATGCATAGCCAATAGTGTCATAATGAATAATGCTGAAGTGAGTAGTGAATAGTGGATAGTGTTATAGTGTATAATGAATAGTGATGTAGTGTACAGTGAATAGTTTTATAGTGTTTAGTGAATGATATAATATATAGTGAATAGTGCCGCAGAAATGAGCAGTGTATTGTGCAGTGTTATAGTGTATAGTGAATAATGTTATAGTGTACAGGGTTATAATGTATAGTAAATATAAGTATATCATCCAGTGAATAATGTGTCTGTGTCCAAAAAATGTAAACGGATAGGAGGTGTTTGTGTGTTTGTGGACAGTGTGTATAAAATGATCGTTGGGCACATGACTGTCTCTCTGACCGTGAAAGGTATAGTGCAGGTCTTGTGATATGTGTGTGTGTTGGGGAGGTGGGGGGGGGGGGGGGGTTGAGAAAACTTCACACACTGACCTTTAGCAGCCTCGATGCACCTGCCGTGATCATCTCTGATGGGTTCCCCTCTCTCAGCATCATATTTAATCAAAGCGTACGGGAACAGCTTCTGCAGAACAAACTGGAACTCAGAGTCACCAACAGTGAATAGTGAACAGTGTTATTGTTTATAGTGAACAATGTTAAAGTGTGTACTGGTGAATAGTGCTATAATGTATAGTGTTATAATGTATGGTGAATAATGTTGTAGTGAGTAGTGAATAGTGTTGTAGTGATATAGTGTACAGTGAACACTGAATAGTATTACCGTGTATTGTGAACGGTGTTATACTGAATAGTGAGTAGAGTTATAGTGAATAGTGAATAGTGATATGGTGTACAGGGAACAGTGATATAATAAATAGTGATATTGTGTATAGTGAGTAGTGCTATAGAGTGTAGTAAATACTGTTATAGTGTATAACATATAGTAAACAGTGTTATAGTGCATAGTGAAAAGTGATATAGTGAATAGTGCTTAGCTTATAGTGAATAGTGATGTAGTGAATAATGATACAGTGAATAATGATATAGTGTAGAGTGTATAGTGAAGAGTGATACAGTGAATAGTGTATAGTATATAGTGATACAGTGTATAGTGAATTGTGACACAGTGAATAATGATATAGTGTATAGTGAATAGTAAATAGTGATATCCTCACTCTGTGCAGGAAGTTGACTCGTCCCGTGGCACCGATCTTTCCTGCATAATTAATGAAGCCCAGGTTTCCCTCTGTGGATGCATAAAACTCTCTCACTTCAATCTTACCAAACCTGCGGAGGAATTCTTCCCACACATCCACTCTCAGCCCGTTCCCTATGGCCAGACGCACTTTATGGTCTTTATCCTTCTCTGTCTGCGGACAAACAAACATTTTATACACATTTTATACAAACTAACATATTTATTTATATATGTTTATTATTACATTTTTGTTCTCTTTTCTGTTTTAATGCTTTCAGATTTCTGTTTTTCCAGATCTGTTCTGATCATTTGATGGTATTTTTGCTAATTACAGTTTTACTGCTGTGTTTATGTTAGCTGTAAAGCACTTTCTGTTGCACTTTTCTGACATATATATAACCTTATTATTACTGTAAGGGGGCTGTAATTTTAACACACATACACATACAGACACACAGACACACACACACACACTTAATACGTGTTTTACAGTGCATCTTCAGTCCAGAACCTCGAGGGCAACCTGAAGTAGTTGAGTCTTTCCAGAATGTATTGAGGTTATTGAATTTCATGGGCTGTGTGTGTGTGTGTGTGTGTGTGTGTGTGTGTGTGTGTATGTACACTTGAAGTTTCTAAGTAAAGGCGAACTCTATTCCCAGATCACGGCTCACGCACTCCTGCTCTTCAGCCCAACACCATGATCACATGACTCCTTAAGGCCAGAGACCACATGCTGCCCTGAGATTCAGTTTCATCCCCAAAGGACGTCCAGCCGCACCCACCACCCCTCAGCATGCCGACCCGCACATCCTCACTTCACCCCTGCCTGACCCCTCTGACCTATACAGATCCACCACTACACTCACTCTCCTGCACAGTTCAGTAACAACCAGTCATCTCTAAAACACTCGTTTATGTGGTTTCTGACACTGTACAACTCACTGTTATCCAATACTGAAGAGCAGAGGACGACAGTCCAGGTCTAGAAAGTAAAATTCCCTCCAGGAGTTTGTTTAAACTGCCTGGACGCCTCTGTTGCTGGTTTGAGCTCATCAAGGAAACCAGGCGGTTGGAACGAAATCCCGGAGGGGTTTTTTACTTTCTGGTCCTGGACTCTCCAGCTTTGCTGAAGAGTGGGCAGATTATTTTTTAATAAAATACATTAACGAGGTGAGGTGACTTCTGTTAATCGTTAGTTAGATTAACCTCATACTCCAGTGTTAAAACTAAAGTATGTGTGTGTGTGTGTGTATGTGTTGCCTAATTGAAGACATTTCGGGGGGTTGTGGGGGGGTTGAGGGGTTGTGTGGGTGGGAGTAAAACATTCACTGAAAGAGTAACAGCTGCTCTCATTCCACTGACAACTGCACAGCCGCACAAACACACACACACACACACACACATCCATACACATACAAACACACACACACATACACACAAAAACACACACTAGCTAGGTACTTTTAGTTAGGAGAATAGTAACTAAGCTTGTTTTGTTTTAGTTTGCAAGTTTTAGTTAGCAAAATGGTTGTTAAGCTAGTTTTAGCTTGTTGAAAGGTAATTTAACTTGTTTCAGTTAGCTGGACAGTTTTAGTTATAAAGTCAGTAGAAGTGTGTGTGTGTGTGTGTGTGTGTGTGTGTGTGTGTGCGCGTGCGTGCATTCTCAGAGTGTCTCTCTAGTAATCCAAACAATCACTTTCGTACTTGCTTCAAGGATCCGAGACAAAGCCAGACTTCCTGAAAAGCAGCTTTTACATCAAAACAATGAGGTCCATATGTGTGTGTGTTTTGGTGTGTATTTGTGTGGTGTATGTATGTGTGTGTGTATTTATTTCTTTGTGTGTGTGTGTATGTGTTACCTTGGGTGTGTTACAGAGGTAGCGCATGATTTCTCCGATGTACTGGATCACTGTCACATTGTACCTCCTGCAGTCATTCCAGAACTGAGAAGCAGAGAATTTCCTCTTCAGGATTATTGTGGAACCTTGTGTAGGAAGAACAAATATTAAAGAATTAAAGATCAAATTATCCAAGCTCAGTTGCTAAGGAAAGGTCTAAACTATGAGACCTATTTACTAGTGTTCCAGAATGATCCCTGACTGGGACCTTCTGTGTGGACTGTGCTTCTAATTAATTAATGTAATCAGTCTGCACTGTTATTAGTGTGCTGTGTGATTAGTGTGTAATGTAATTTAATCAGTCTGCACTGTTATTAGTGTGCAGTGTGATTAGTGTGTAATGTAATTTAATCAGTCTGCAGTGTGATTAGTGTGCCATGTGATTCGTATGCAGAGTGATTGTGTGTTTTATTTAATGTGGAGTATGGTTATTGTGCGAAAGGACTAATGTCCAGTGTGATTAGTGTGCAGTGTGATTATTTCGCAGTATGATTAATGTGCAGAGTAGTTATTTTTGCAGTGTGATTAGTGTACATTTTAATTATTGTGCAGTGTGCTTAGTGTGCAGTGTGATTAATGTACAGTGTGATCAGTGTACGGTGTGCTCGTTGTGCAGAATTGTCATGGGTTCACACACACACACACACACACACACACACACACACACCTGTCTCCACTGAGCCTATGAAGCCAATGAGGAAGCCTGCAGTGTGGTAAAGTGGGAGGGTCACGTAAACGACATCACTCTCTGTCACACCATTGGACGCCAGAACAGCCAGTGCAGCCAGTAGACGCATCTGACTGACCACTGCTGCTTTAGGGAGACCTACACACAATCACACACACACACACACATTCATATAGATATACACACACACACACATGCATGGATTTACATATGTGTGTGTAAATGCCTTAATAACACGCTCCAAAAGTTGACAACGTTGATACAGCTGTTTGTGTGTGTGTGCGTGTGTGTTTGTGTGTGTGTGTACCAGTAGTTCCAGATGTGTAAATATAAGCCGCAGGGTCACTGAACGTGACGTTAGCTCGTAGCGAGTGAGGGAGGGGCGAGTCTGAAACTTTCTCCATTTTCTCTATAAGGCTCTGCATGTGTGGAGACGCACACTCCGTTGTCATGACGAACACACACACTCCGTCCTCACGCAAGGGTGCAAGGATCTCCTGCACCACACCCTGCAGCTCTGCACGAAATAAACACACATCAGCAAACAACAAATAACATCATACAACATACAACACACAACAACAAATGACATCAACAAAACAAACAGCACACATCAACAAACACACAAACAACAAACATCAACAAATAACACATCAACACACAGCAAACAACAAACACACAAACAACAAACATCAACAAATAACACATCAACACACAGCAAACAACAAACACAACAAATATCAACTCAACACACATCAACAAACCAACGCACAAAAACATCAACAAACAACATGTACACATCAACACACAACAAACATCAACAAACAAAGAACACTTCAACACACAGCAGACAACCAACAGCAAACAACAACCAACAAACAACACACATGAACACACAACAAACATCAAAAACAACACACAACAGAACAAACATCAATCATCAGTGATATAGTGTAACGTGGGGGGGGGGGGGGGGGTGCTGAGGAACAGTGCTGCTCTTATACTGTAACAAACAACAACAGAAACAATCCAACAAACACATGCCAACAGCTTAGTCAGCACGTCTAAGATTTACCACCCCAAACTGATCAGGTTAATTAGGCCTAATCCAGCTCTGTAATTACTGTAATTAACATTTTGACCACAGTCTTAACATTTCTGTTACGTGTGCCTTTGCAGAGTCCGGCAACAGCAAACTCCATCCAGCACACATTGCTTCATCGCATTTCATTAAAGAGGCCATGTTTTTTTAGGGTCATTAAAGTCATGCCAGGAGTAGGCAGTCATGTGACTATGTGTCTGTTAAAGCTGGTCCACACTGGAGCTGCTGTAGAGGTCGGTGGGTGGGTGTGCTTCACTACAGAAGTGTTTGTTTTTGGAGGAACCACACAGTGTAACTAATCATTGCAGCTACTACTAACTTCTCTGGTCCTCTCCCTCCTCCATCACCCAATATAGCTGTTAGTAAGTAGTAAAGTAAAGTGTCCATTAGTCATACGTGAACACACCACAGCACACAGTGTGAACAGCACAAAATTCTTTCTCTGTATTTAACCCATTCACCAAGTGAGGCAGCAGGCAGCCAGGAACACAGCGCCCGGGGAGCAGTGTGTGGGGATGGTACATTGCTCAAGGGTACCTCAGTGGTGCTACTAGCAGTCCTGGGATTCAAACCCATGACTTTCTGATCGCAGGGGCAACTCCCTAACCACTAGGCCACCAGCTACCCCTCTGTTCTCTTCCTCTCTGGGTGGGAAGGGTGGGACCCCTCTCCCCGTCACTCAATATAACTGTTCTCTCTCTCTCTGGGTGGGTAGGGTAGGCCTCCCCCTCCCCATCACTCAGTATAACTGTCCTCTCCTTCTTTGGGTGGGTAGGGTGGTCCTCCCTCTCCCCCATCACTCAGTATAATGATTATTGAGGTTTGCGGTGTTTACCTGCGCTGGTGATTAACACCTTGGCCCCACTGCAGCGGAAGCAGTGCAGCAGCGCTCCTGCACGGATGTTGTGGTTGAGCAAGGCAGTGGTGCAGCCAAGCTGAGCGAGTGCAATCCAAGCAAACAGGAAGTCCGGCTCATTGTGCATGAAGAGTGCGGCCGTGTCCCCTGCCCGCAGGCAGGACTGCGCCAGCAGGGCACGCGCCATGCGGTTACTGCGCCGGTGGGTGGCACCATAGCTGAAAGTCTCTGACCCAAACACCAGGAACGTTTTGTCAGGATGTCGCGCTGCCTGCTCCAAAAAACGGTCCACGGCCAGGAAGGGTGGATGGAGCCTCCTGCGCCAGGAGAAACGCACCAGCATCACCATTAGGTCCTTCAGAAAAAACACGTCCGTCCATAAGAGGGGGAAGAGCAGCCTGAGCAACATGGCCAGAATCAGCAGCCCGACCCCAGCACACAGTGCCAGCATGTTTACACACACACAGACACGCACACTTATGAGCAAAAGTGAAGTGAGACAAAGCCACTGCATGTGAAAATGTCCAGTCCGCTCTGAGCTGTTTCTGCAGAAATTTTTGCACTGGGTTTTCCCCAAAATCCTGCTCTTGAGAACCCGCCCCCAGCTCCCCCTGCTCTCCTCGCTCCCCCTACCCCTACCCCCGCACTCTTCTCGCTCCTCTGACTCAGCTCTTCAGCCCTGAGGAAACATCAAATATGCTGAGTGTATTAACAGGATTTAGCACAGTGTTAATCTCTGGTTTCCACCAAACACCACAGATTTTTAATCCCTCCTGCACACTGCTCCTCCAAACTCCTGCACACTGCTTCCACACATTGCTCCTCCACACTGCTTCCACACATTGCTCCTCCACATTGCTCCTCAACTCTGCTTCCACACATTGCTCCCACACAGTCCTCCTACACACTGCTCCTCAATACTGCTCCTCAACACTGCTCCCACACACTGCTCCTGCACACTGCTTCTCCACATTGCTCCCACACCCTGCTCCTGCACTCTGCTCCTGTACACTCATGCACTCTGCTTCTTTTCTCTGCTCATCTTCTGTGCTCCTGCACACTAAGCCCCTGCTCAATAGAAGAGCTGGGTCAGGTGTGCTGAATCAGGGAGGCCTCAGAGGAGCAGGATGAGTGTTTCCCATCTGTAACTCTCCTCTCTGTGAGGCTCTTCAGGAGAGACAAACATGCACCAAACTCTACTGACGGGATCCCCCAGAGGCGCATCTTTCTGTTACTGTGGCAACCCTACTGTCTGTGACTTCGGCAACTCTACTGTTTGTTACTGAGGTAATTTTACTGTCTGTTACTGTGGCAACTCTACTGTCTGTTAATGTGCCAACTCTACTGTCTGTTCCTGCGGCAATGCTGCCGTCTTTTACTGCGGCAACTTTACTATCTGTTACTGTGGCAACTCTACTGTCTTACTGCGGGAACTTTACTGTCTGTTACTGCAGAAACTTTACTGTCTGTTACTCTAGCAACACCGCTGTCTGTTACTGTGGCAAGTTCAGTGTCAGTCTGTTACAATGGGAACTGTGTGTCTGTTACCTCTGACAACTTTACTGTCTGTCTGTTACTAAGACAACCCTACTGTCTGTTACTGTGGCAACTGTAGTATCTACTATTGCAGCAACACTACTCTCTGTTTCTGTGGCAATACGACTGTGTGTTACTGTGGCAGCTTTGGTATCTGTTATTGCAGCAATGCTGCTCTGTTACTGCGGCAACTCAACTGTCTGTTACTGCGACAACTTTACAGTCTGTCTGTTACTGTGGCAACCCTTTCTTTTACTGTAGCTACCCTACTGTCGGTTATTACGGCAACTTTAATGTCTGTCGGTTATTGCAGCAACCCTACTGTCTGTTACTGTGGGAACTTTACTGTCTGTTACTGAGGCAACTTTACGGTCTGTCTGTTACTGCGGCAACTCTACTGTCTGTTACTGCGGTAACACTGCTGTCTATTACTGCAGCAGTTCTACTGTCTGTTACTGTGGCAACTTTACTGTCTGTTACTGCAGCAACTTTACTGAATGTTACTGTATAAACCCTGCTGTCTGTTACTGCGGTAAAACTACTCTCTGTTAGTGTGGTAAGTTCACTGTCTGTCTGTTACTATGGCAACTTTACTGTATGTCTGTTATTGTAGCAACTGTAATGTCTATTACTGTGTCAACTTTACTGTCTGCTATTGTGGCAGCTTTACTGTCTGCTGTTGTGGCAACTTTACTGTCTGTTACTTCAGCAAAGCTACTGTCTGTTACTGTGGCAAGTTCACTGTCTGTTACTATGGCAACTTTACTGTATGTCTGTTACTGTAGCAACTCTGCTGTCTGTTTTTGTGGCAACTTTACTGTACTATCTGTTACCGCGGCAATTCTACTGACTGGTACTGCAGCAATTTTACTGTCTTTTACTGTGGCAACTTTACTGTATGTCTGTTACTGCGGCAACCCTGCTGTCTGTTACTGCAGCCACTTTACTGTCTGTTACTGTGACCAGTGTACTGTCCGTCTGTTACTGCGCCAACTCTACTGTCTGTTACTGTGGCAATTTTACCGTCTTACTGCGGCAAAACTACTGTCTGTTACACTGTCAACTCTGCTGTCTGTTACTGCTGCAACTTGACTATCTCTGTTACTGTGGCAACTTTACTGTCTGTTACTATGGCAACTCTGCTGTGTGTTACTGCAGCAACTCTACTGTCTGTTAATGTGTCAAATGTACTGTCTGTTACTGTGGCAACTTTACTGTCTGTTACTGCGTCAACTTTGCTGTCTGTTACTGTGGCAACTTTACTGTCTGTTACTGTGGCAACTCTACTGTCTGTTCCTGAAGGAACTCTACTCTCTGTTACTCTGACAACTGTACTATCTGTTACGGTTACAAGATTACTGTTGTTTACTTTGGCAAGTTTACTGTCTGTCTTTTATTATGGCAATGGCTATTATGGTTACTGTATGTCTGTTACTGTGGCAGTCCTACTGTCTGTTACTTCAGCATCTTTACTGTCTGTTACTGTGCCAGCTCTACTGTCTGTTACTCAGGCAACTGAACTGTCTGTTGTTGTGGCAACTTTACTGTCTGTTACTGCTGCAACTCTACTGTCTTTTACTGCAGCAACTTTATTGTCTCTCTGCTACTGCGGTCACTCTTCTGTCTGTTACTGTGGCAACTCCACTCTCTCTTACTGCGGCAACTCTACTGTCTGTCTGCTACTGCAGCAACCCTACTGTCTGTTACTGTTGCAACCCTACTGTCTGTTACTGCAGCCATTTTACTATCCAATACTGCGGTAACTCTGCTGTCTGTTACTGCAGCAACTTTACTGTCTGTTACTGTGGCAATTCTGCTGTCTTTTACTGCAGGAGCTCCACTAACTCTGCTGTTTGTTCCTGGGGGAACTTTACTGTCTGTTACTGCGGCAACTATATTATCTGTCACTGCAGAGACTCACTGCACTTTCCTTTAATGTCTATAAATATTCTGTCTGTCTGTTCTGAGAGTTGATTTTTAATAGCTGGAAAACTTTCTCTGTAAGGAGTTTTGTCTTGAGTTGTGTGTGTGTTGGGGGCTGAGGGGTGGACTTGTGGCTGAAAAGTTGAGTGATAGATCAGAGCAGGGGGCAGAGTAAGGAGTGATTGACAGCAGTAAGCTCCGCCTCTGTTAGAGTGTGACGTGCATGTGGAGTGTGTTCTGTATTTCTCAGAAGGAGTGCTGCTGTATGTTACTATCAAGCCACAGCCGGGCTGGATCCAGTTGCAGACTGGGGGGCTTTGGGGCGAGTGGTATTTCAGGATCTCAGGGAGGGGTTCAGTCGTAAAGTACAGTACAGTGGGGCTCATTCAGTCAGAGGACAGTGTGGAGAAAATACAGAATAACACCTTTAACCATTACAAAATGTGCGTGTGTGTGTGTGGGTGTGTGTGTGTGTGTGTGTGCGTTTGTGTGAGTGTGTGTACTGTCTGTCTGTTACTGTGGCAACCCTACTGTTAGTCTATTACTATGGCAACTTTACTGTCTGTCTGCTACTGTGGCAACTTTACTGTGTAACTGTGGCAACTCAACTTCTCGTTGTCTATTACTGTGGACACTCTATTGTCTGTTACTGCAGCAACTCCAGCTATTAAAAGAGCTGATTTTTAAGAGCTGGAAAACTTTCTCTGGGATGAATTTTGTTTGTGTACAGTGTGTTAATGTTGAACTGGGAAGAATAAAGAGAGAATGAGAATAAATCTGTGTGTGTGTGTGTGTGTGTGTATGTGTGTGTGTGTATGTGTGTGTGTGTGTGTGTGTTTGTGATGGACATTTGCTTGTCAGCTGTAAGGGACTGTTGTCTGACACACTTTTCTGTGACCTTTGACCCATGTGTGTTGCTGATGAAGGTGTTGCACTGGTTCTGTTATCAGCACTTCTCTGTTTATTGGTTACTCCAGCTGGACCTGCTCCTGATAACAGACTTTAACTCCCTGATAAAGCGCTCAAACCCATTGACCTGCGGCTTAGGGCGGGGCCTGGCAAGTGTGATCAGCTCTTGAGCGAGGGGACCGAGGTGCACACACCGTTGGACAGGCAGAAAATGAAAGCTCAGTGATATACAGACGTCCAGGTTCATTAACCAGGTTCTCCAGAACGTTATTTACGGGTGCAGCTCTGCTCCGGTCAGCGGGCCAGGGAGGAGTAACTGCTGTGGGGCTTCCATAGTGAACATCTCGGGCTGTGCAGAAATACAGCACTGTGTAGAAGTCTTGACCCCCAATTTCTTTATATTGTTCATTGAATCACCTTGTTGGTGCAAAAATACTATTTTCTGCCCGTCTTATCTTTGGCATATCTGTCTTATCTTTCTCATACTGAGTAAATTAAATGAAAGAAATGGGAACAAATGTTTTCCTGCAACATGCCTAGATAAAGGTGTTTCAACCACTCAGCATGCAACACAACCAGTATACTAATCACTGGCCTGATCATCTGGAATCATCTGCACCTGTTTCTTCACTGGTTCAGGACTTAAGTTAGATCTACTTTGTTCTGCTTGAATGATTCATATGTAGGTCACTGTGTGGCTTACAGACAAAAACATTCCTCTGAAACTGGTCAGGTTCAAGAACTGCACTGAAAACGAGATAACTTTGAAAGTCCTTCAGGAAGCCTGGAGAACTGTTCATCAGGACCACAAGAAAGATGAAGGAATGAGGGGGGGGCTCAAGACTTTTGCACAGTACTATATGTAGATGAGCTCTGTTCTGATTGGCTGCCTTGTATCTTCCTCTCCAATAACAGACTGTCTGCAGCAGGGGTGTCGGAAGCATTTTTAAAGCTGGGGGGGACATGGGACATACTGTTGGGGGGGACTGAAAAGGAGCGGTGGGGTGATAGATGTAGCGTAGTGTTTTCCGGAGGGTGGGGACGGGCGGCTTGGTGCCTCACGTGCCTTGCGTCTCGCATGTTTCTCGCATACAAATCACTAGGTGGATAAGTAGGGGCTACGAAACGAAGGATATTTAAAAGTGGGGGACACTGGGCTAAACTGCTGTAGGCTGAATGGGTGGGGCTAAACTGCTGTAGGCTAAATGTGTGGTGGGCTCCCCTGGTTCTGCCGGAGGTCCAGGTCGGTTCCATGCAAGACGTGCTTTTCACACACTTTTTCCAGCGTCTCAAGGTTACAGTGATAACAGATAAGACACACAGGAGGAGGAGACACAGGGGCTTACACACACACACTCACACATACAGTTACATTCACATACACATTCACACACACACAGACATACATACAGTCACATACACATTCACATACACACACACAGTCACACTCACATGCACACTCTCACACACAAACAATTACACTTACATACACTCACACACATGCACACACACACACAATTACTGTAATGTAGTAACACATATTGGAAACCGACCAATATTTTGAGAAAACTGAGACTTAAAGAAGAATGACTGACTGAATGGACACAGTATGAGAAGAGTGTGAAAGTTCAGGCAACACGCCAGCTGTGTGTGACCTGCAGGACTGTGCTAATCAATCGACTAATCAATCAATTAGTACATTTTAGAGCTTAGAACTGAGCCAAACAGCAGTTTTACAGCTCTGACCTGAAAAACAGGCTCGTTTTACAGCCCAACGTCACATCCAGCGGTCAGCAATGGACATTTTTCTCCTGGTTTTATGATCACAGTGATAAACCTTCTCCAATTCTGAATTCAATTCAATTCACTTCAGTTTTATTTATCAAAGTTGTCACAAAGCAGCTTTACAGAGTCCAGGTCCGGGCCCCTAGTGAGCAAACGACAGAGGCGAGGAAAAACTCCCTAAGCTGGAGGAAGAGACCTCGGGAGGAACCAAGACTCAAAAGGGGAACCCATCCTTCTCTGGTCAACCCAGAGAGAAAGAAAAGAGAGTCTCTAAGGGGATGCCTAACAAGAGAAGGCCTACATGAACAAACTTATTGACAGATTGGCCCTCTACTGCTAACAAGAGCTGGTACAGTTAAAAGTCAATAGAGATAGATTTTGTTGGAAGAGTAGCTAAGAGTCTCTAGTCCATAACAATGGGAGGAACAGTCTCCGCCAGAGCTTTAAACTGCAGTTGCCACTGGGTGGAGGAAGAGTGTGTGAGAAGTCGTAACCAGCCGAACCCGTCGAAAAATGAGGTTCTACTACTCTAGTGGCTCTAAAATGTTCTGAATGCTCAGCCAGGAATGGTGCGCTCAAGTATTTGAATTTGTCTGAAATATTATATAAAAAATACCTGGATTCAGACACCTGAAGAACTGAAGAAGTTCTGATGTGTCAAGCTGGACCTCAGTGGGACAGAATCAGGACACACTGCGGTGCTAAAGTTCTGAGATAGTTCTTAAAGTGTTTACAAGGTTTCTGCCCTTTTGAGCTTTAGTAGATTAAGTGTAAGCCTCACAGTGAAGGGAGGTCTGTTCACAGCAGTCTTTTCTTTGATCAGAAATAAATCATCTTATTTAGAGATTATTGAAGTCTGACTTGTTTCTCCTAAACCCCCCCCCTTTAGGAGAAATAATGAGCGAAAGAAAAAATCAACTTAAGACAGAAGTTCTTTTGCTGTTCTCATCGGCTTCTCAGTTTTCTTCTCTTTAACAACCTTATGGACTCAAAACAAAGTTTGACTTTGGTAGTCAAGACTTGAAATAAAGATCAGAGCAGTGAAATAAAAGAAAGAGAATTTTAAGATCTTAAATTGGGATCTGACTGAGATTAAAGGAAGTCTCTTTCTTGGGAGCTGAATTTAAGAAGTATGAGAAAATGGGCAGAATCTCATACTAATGTTAAACTGAGCTCAGTTCTGAATTTATTTCACTGCTTTCAAACGAATTATCAGAATGAGCAGATCAGTTCGTGCTGAATTAAAGCCTCCTAAGCTGGAGTGTGTGTGTGTGTGTGTGTGTGTGTATATGTGTGTGTGTGTGTGTGTGTGTGCGCGCGCACAT